>CM032228.1:205232500-205290000 GCA_019009955.1 Riptortus pedestris | reverse complement strand
ACACAAAATCTATATCTAAATTCTATATTGCTATAATCTTTTAATATAATATAATATAACTTATTATAATATAGGTGGATTTATTTTTTTTTTTAATTTTAGGTAGTATGGAAAGAATTTATTGTTCTTCCCAATGTTATGGGTTCAAAACTTCGGAGTGTTGTTTGCTCTCCTAAAACAATTTCTCTGCAATTCAGCTCTGCTCCTCTGTCAAAAATGGTGAATGAAGTTGGAAGTATTAAAATCCAATTAGAACACTGCCAACGCCCTAGGTTGATACCTTGGTGGCACCCTGATTACTGGGACCATACCATATGCTGTCGGCGTAAATCTAAGATTCAAGGCTCACAATAGCCAACTGTGTATTTCCTCTAATGTACAACTTGTATCTTGAAAGAAGTTTTATTCGACTGTTTATATTGTTTTGCATGTTTTCATTATTTTTTTCGAGAAAAAGAGTGATATTTTGTGAGACAATATTGTATTGGCTGTTTCTGAGAAGTGATAATTATTTTATAGATGTGAATGAATTTTAAGGTGCTGTTATTTTCCTTTTTTAAATTATTCTTTCTATGAACTTTTTTTTTTTTGAAAGCATAATTTATTTGTGTATAAATATATAATAGATGATATATTTCAAAGTTGAGATTAAGAAAGTTGTTTGTGTAACTAATTTCTTTACATTTAGTGTAAATAAAATATTCTTTTTTAAAAAAAACGTATTATGAAATCTGTTATTTTTTTTTTAAAAAAAAAACATTCTTTTTATTTTCTATACATTTCTGTAAGAGTCGAAAAAAAATATCTTGAATTGTGAAGCATAACATTTCTCAGTCAAGAATATCAATTCATTACTGGTTTAGTTAACAAAAGAAAGAAAAAGTTAAGTTGATAGATTCATTAGTGATTTTTTTATTGGAGTTTGGAAAACTGTACACAGCTAAAAACACAGGCCTTGAACACATTTATATTTTTTAAAAAGAACTTAATGAACGAACATTTGAAAGCTACATATGTATGTGGGGTAAACATTTACTACGAATATATTATGAATCTTTCCTTTTCAAAAATTCTGCAGACCTGGAGAACGGCATTTTGCTGCTCAGGCTTAATGAATGCCGGGAGACATTGCTCAATTCATTAACTTCTATTCTTGGAATGTTCATGAAAATGGGAAACCATTACGTGTTTGCTTACATCAAAATTGAATCATCTACAATCAAATCTCACTACCTGCTTTGCACATAAAAAAAATACTCTATTCGTAATTACAAGTCTACATAGATGTTATGAAAACGGAGGTTGGATAACAATTGCTCTGGAATAGGAAAGGAGGGGGTTTATATATGATGGTTCTTGTAAGGTGCTGACTGTGCTGCTAGTCATGAAGTCCTAGGATCTAAGTTAACATTTCCTGTAATCTATTAACCAACTATATCAGGTAATAATTGTTATACTTAAAAACCACTAAAACTTGGTGCATTTAACAATAGGAAGGCAGTTGGAACTAGTTGACAATTTTTTTTTTTTTTCATATCCCAAAGCTCTGCATTTTAATGCTTAGACAACTATGGACTATAAAAGCCATAGTCATCAGTAATGTGCCATGACTACTCAATAATATGCTATGACTATATAATCAGTAGTATACTATGACTATTAAATATTAGGCTAGGGCTATATAGTCAGTAGTATACTAAGACTATACAGTCAGTAATATGTCGTGACTACTCAATAATATGCTATGACTGTATAATCAGTGGTATACTATGACTATTCAATAGTAGGCTAGAGCTATATAGTTAGTAGTATACTAAGACTATACAGTCAGTAATATGCCATGACTACTCAATAATATGCTATGACTATATAATCAGTAGTATATTATGACTATTCAATAGTAGGCTAGGGCTATATAGTCAGTAGTATACTAAGACTATACAGTCAGTAATATGCCATGACTACTCAATAATATGCTATGACTATATAATCAGTGGTATACTATGACTATTCAATAGTAGGCTAGAGCTATATAGTCAGTAGTATACTAAGACTATACAGTCAGTAATATGCCATGACTACTCAATAATATGCTATGACTATATAATCAGTAGTATACTATTAATATTAAATATTAGGCTAGGGCTATATAGTCAGTAGTATACTAAGACTATACAGTCAGTAATGTGCCATGACTACTCAATAAAATGCTATGACTATATAGTAAGTGGTATACTATGACTATTCAATAGTAGGCTAGAGCTATATAGTCAGTAGTATACTAAGACTATACAGTCAGTAATATGCCATGACTACTCAATAATATGCTATGACTATATAATCAGTGGTATACTATGACTATTCAATAGTAGGCTAGAGCTATATAGTCAGTAGTATACTAAGACTATACAGTCAGTAATATGCCATGACTACTCAATAATATGCTATGACTATATAATCAGTAGTATATTATTACTAGTCACTAGTAGGCTAGGGCTGTATAGTCAGTAGTATACTAAGACTATACAGTCAGTAATATGATATGACTATATAATCAGTGGTATACTATGACTATTCAATAGTAGGCTAGAGCTATATAGTCAGTAGTATACTAAGACTATACAGTCAGTAATATGCCGTGACTACTCAATAATATGCTATGACTATATAGTCAGTAGTATACTATGACTATTCAATAGTATGCTAGGACTGTATAGTCAGTAGTATACTAAGACTATACAGTCAGTAATATGCCATGACTACTCAATAAAATGCTAAGACTATATAATCAGTGGTATACTATGACTATTCAATAGTAGGCTAGAGCTATATAGTCAGTAGTATACTAAGACTATACAGTCAGTAATATATGACTATATAATCAGTGGTATACTATGACTATTCAATAGTAGGCAGAGCTATATAGTCAGTAGTATACTAAGACTATACAGTCAGTAATATGCCATGACTACTCAATAAAATGCTAAGACTATATAATCAGTGGTATACTATGACTATTCAATAGTAGGCTAGAGCTATATAGTCAGTAGTATACTAAGACTATACAGCCAGTAATATGCCATGACTACTCAATAATATGCTATGACTATATATAATCAGTAGTATACTATGACTATTCAATAGTAGGCTAGGGCTGTATAGTCAGTAGTATACTAAGACTATACAGTCAGTAATGTGCCATGACTACTCAATAAAATGCTATGACTATATAAGTGGTATACTATGACTATTCAATAGTAGGCTAGAGCTGTATAGTCAGTAGTATACTAAGACTATACAGTCAGTAATATATGACTATATAATCAGTGGTATACTATGACTATTCAATAGTAGGCTAGAGCTATATAGTCAGTAGTATACTAAGACTATACAGTCAGTAATATGCCATGACTACTCAATAAAATGCTATGACTATATAATCAGTGGTATACTATGACTATTCAATAGTAGGCTAGAGCTATATAGTCAGTAGTATACTAAGACTATACAGTCAGTAATATGCCATGACTACTCAATAATATGCTATGACTATATAATCTGTAGTATATTATGACTATTCAATAGTAGGCTAGGGCTGTATAGTCAGTAGTATACTAAGACTATACAGTCAGTAATATATGACTATATAATCAGTGGTATACTATGACTATTCAATAGTAGGCTAGAGCTATATAGTCAGTAGTATACTAAGACTATACAGTCAGTAATATGCCATGACTACTCAATAAAATGCTATGACTATATAATCAGTGGTATACTATGACTATTCAATAGTAGGGCTAGAGCTATATAGTCAGTAGTATATACTAAGACTATACAGTCAGTAATATGCCATGACTACTCAATAATATGCTATGACTATATAATCAGTAGTATACTATGACTATTCAATAGTAGGCTAGAGCTATATAGTCAGTAGTATACTAAGACTATACAGTCAGTAATATGCCATGACTACTCAATAATATGCTATGACTATATAATCAGTAGTATATTATTACTATTCAATAGTAGGCTAGGGCTGTATAGTCAGTAGTATACTAAGACTATACAGTAAGTAATATGATATGACTATATAGTCAGTAGTATACTATGACTATTCAATAGTATGCTAGGACTGTATAGTCAGTAGTATACTAAGACTATACAGTCAGTAATATGCCATGACTACTCAATAATATGCTATGACTATATAATCAGTAGTATACTATGACTATTCAATAGTAGGCTAGGGCTATATAGTCACTATTATACTAAGACTATACAATTACTGATATTCCACGATTACTCAATAATATGCTATGACTATATAATCAGTGTTATACTATGACTATTCAATAGTATGCTAGGACTGAATAGTCAGTAGTATACTAAGACTATACAGTCAGTAATATGCCATGACTACTCAATAATATGCTATGACTATATCTGTTGTACCAGTGAATAAGTGGTTAAGTCCCCCTTACTCACTGGTGGACTTAACCACTTATTCACCTGGGTTACAGATATATTCAGTAGTATACTATGACTATTCAATAGTAGGCTAGGGCTATATAGTCACTATTATACTAAGACTATACAATTACTGATATTCCACGATTACTCAATAATATGCTATGACTATATAATCAGTGGTATACTATGACTATTCAATAGTAGGCTAGAGCTATATAGTCAGTAGTATACTAAGACTATACAGTCAGTAATATGCCATGACTACTCAATAATATGCTATGACTATATAATCTGTAGTATATTATGACTATTCAATAGTAGGCTAGGGCTGTATAGTCAGTAGTATACTAAGACTATACAGTCAGTAATATATGACTATATAATCAGTGGTATACTATGACTATTCAATAGTAGGCTAGAGCTATATAGTCAGTAGTATACTAAGACTATACAGTCAGTAATATGCCATGACTACTCAATAATATGCTATGACTATATAATCAGTAGTATACTATGACTATTCAATAGTAGGCTAGGGCTGTATACTCAGTAGTATACTAAGACTATACAGTCAGTAATATGCCATGACTACTCAATAAAATGCTAAGACTATATAATCAGTGGTATACTATGACTATTCAATAGTAGGCTAGAGCTATATAGTCAGTAGTATACTAAGACTATACAGTCAGTAATATATGACTATATAATCAGTGGTATACTATGACTATTCAATAGTAGGCTAGAGCTATATAGTCAGTAGTATACTAAGACTATACAGTCAGTAATATGCCATGACTACTCAATAAAATGCTAAGACTATATAATCAGTGGTATACTATGACTATTCAATAGTAGGCTAGAGCTATATAGTCAGTAGTATACTAAGACTATACAGCCAGTAATATGCCATGACTACTCAATAATATGCTATGACTATATAATCAGTAGTATACTATGACTATTCAATAGTAGGCTAGGGCTGTATAGTCAGTAGTATACTAAGACTATACAGTCAGTAATGTGCCATGACTACTCAATAAAATGCTATGACTATATAAGTGGTATACTATGACTATTCAATAGTAGGCTAGAGCTGTATAGTCAGTAGTATACTAAGACTATACAGTCAGTAATATATGACTATATAATCAGTGGTATACTATGACTATTCAATAGTAGGCTAGAGCTATATAGTCAGTAGTATACTAAGACTATACAGTCAGTAATATGCCATGACTACTCAATAAAATGCTATGACTATATAATCAGTGGTATACTATGACTATTCAATAGTAGGCTAGAGCTATATAGTCAGTAGTATACTAAGACTATACAGTCAGTAATATGCCATGACTACTCAATAATATGCTATGACTATATAATCTGTAGTATATTATGACTATTCAATAGTAGGCTAGGGCTGTATAGTCAGTAGTATACTAAGACTATACAGTCAGTAATATATATGACTATATAATCAGTGGTATACTATGACTATTCAATAGTAGGCTAGAGCTATATAGTCAGTAGTATACTAAGACTATACAGTCAGTAATATGCCATGACTACTCAATAAAATGCTATGACTATATAATCAGTGGTATACTATGACTATTCAATAGTAGGCTAGAGCTATATAGTCAGTAGTATACTAAGACTATACAGTCAGTAATATGCCATGACTACTCAATAATATGCTATGACTATATAATCAGTAGTATACTATGACTATTCAATAGTAGGCTAGAGCTATATAGTCAGTAGTATACTAAGACTATACAGTCAGTAATATGCCATGACTACTCAATAATATGCTATGACTATATAATCAGTAGTATATTATTACTATTCAATAGTAGGCTAGGGCTGTATAGTCAGTAGTATACTAAGACTATACAGTCAGTAATATGATATGACTATATAATCAGTGGTATACTATGACTATTCAATAGTAGGCTAGAGCTATATAGTCAGTAGTATACTAAGACTATACAGTCAGTAATATGCCATGACTACTCAATAATGTGATATGACTATATATTCAGTAGTATACTATGACTATTCAATAGTTGGCTAGGGCTATATAGTCACTAGTGTACTAAGACTATAAAATCACTTGTATTCCAAAATTACTCAATAATATGCTATGACTTTATAATCAGTAGTATACTATGACTATTCAATTGTATGCTAAGGACTGTATAGTCAGTAGTATACTAAGACTATACAGTCAGTAATATGCCATGACTACTCAATAATGTGATATGACTCTATCTGTTGTACCAGTGAATAAGTGGTTAAGTCCCCCTTACTCACTGGTGGACTTAACCACTTATTCACCAGGGTTACAGATATATTCAGTAGTATACTATGACTATTCAATAGTTGGCTAGGGCTATATAGTCACTAGTGTACTAAGACTATACAATTACTGATATTCCACGATTACTCAATAATATGCTATGACTATATAATCAGTGGTATACTATGACTATTCAATAGTATGCTAGGACTGAATAGTCAGTAGTATACTAAGACTATACAGTCAGTAATATGCCATGACTACTCAATAATATGCTATGACTATATCTGTTGTACCAGTGAATAAGTGGTTAAGTCCCCCTTACTCACTGGTGGACTTAACCACTTATTCACCAGGGTTACAGATATATTCAGTAGTATACTATGACTATTCAATAGTAGGCTAGGGCTATATAGTCACTAGTATACTAAGACTATACAATCACTGATATTCCATGATTACTCAATAATATGCTATGACTACATAATCAGTAGTAAACTATGACTATTCAATAATAGCCACTTTTTCTGCTTGTCTTCACTATTTTCAATTGTCCCATATTTCTCATACCTCTGCCGTTTGTAGTTGACCATGGAAAAATCTGATTTTTGTTGACAGATGAGTTCCACTCAAATAATCACTTATGGTGACTAGCCAGTGAGTGAATTAAGCTTTAAAATACAAAGAAATCTGCAGATAGATAATACTATAGGATATAGATAATAATAATAGGAAGGATTAAATAGTCAACAAAGAATCCAAGTGAAAGTAAGTGTGCAGAAATGTTTTTCATTCTTTAATTTATGAATTTTATATATTAAATACATTTAGTTGCTGAGCAAGCGATTTCTATTAATCTCAACAGTTTTAATAACTGGGTGTCTAAATACTTTTTACCACTACTCCACTTTGCAGAATTCTAATTATTTGTATTGTGTGTATTTAGATTGGATTAAAAATCAATTATATTCTATAAAAAGGGAAAACCTTCAATTATCAATACAATTTATTATAATACATAAATTATTCTCACAAAGTTAACAAAGGAAAACATTTTTTTTTTCTTTAGAAAGATGAATATAACTAAACATATGAAAACTAAAAACAAAAATGAATCAAAAAACAAACAGAAAATCAAAAATTCAACAAATTACATAACACAAGGAACTTTAACTCCATTGGCACAACAAATTGGTTGTTCAGCTTTGTATCCAGTAAATATGAAGTTTTCATTACAGGCCTTGCTGAAAACGTGTACCTGAAACAAACAAACATTTCTATAGTATATAAATTTGGATCAACTGTTGGGTTATTAATACAGTTCTACTAACTCTAGGAATATTAATTTAAAAAGTGATTTGGACACAAATGCAATAAAAAGTATATTCACAGTATTGTACTGTTTTATAGTGTCAGATGTCATTTTCTGGAATTTCTCACCCTACATATTGAAAGATTGGAGGATTAATCAAACTCCTCTCAAGATTCCACAAGGGGATCAGGCCATGTCCAATACTAGCCAAGTTTTGCCTGCCACCTCTACTGCTACTATGACCGAGAATAACAAATCATTTAAGGCTTTGAATTTATGTTAAAATTATTTTTACTTTTTTAAAAAAAGTTCAGCCATAAAATTCTGCAACGGTGAAGTATTATAAAGTACCCTTTCTTGAGAATTTATAATTATTTAAAATTTACCACCAATTAGATTGATGGCAGGTAAATATCACTGTTAATTTACCTGTCAACAATCTTATTTCCTTGGTGGCCATTCATGGCTAATATTCATTCCACTTTCTCTTGATGCCACCCAGGTACTCTCAAATTATTATATTTTTCTCTCCTAATCACTTAATTAATATACATCACTTCATATGGAAAATGAAATGATTTTTTTTCTCTAAAGGGAATGGAATAGTTAAGAACTATTAAGCCTAATTAAGCATTGGCATTTCTCAAATTAACTATATTTCACTGAATCTTTGATGAATTCCATTGAGGTGACTTAAGATGAATTCTTTAGAATGTATTAAAAGAGCATTGCCAGGAAATCCTAATGACAAAAGATGTATAACTAATGGTCTCAATTCACGCGTTATGGAATGGATGTTTGTACTTTCTGTATAAACTGAAGAAAAATAATTTAATTATAACTTCAAAATCAGAATGAATGTAATAAAACTGGAGTGTATTGGCTAAAGCAGTGGAAGTCGAAAAATAATAATTCTCTCAACCAAACCACTTACAAAGAATTATGAAATGGAGTTCACTAACAATCAATGCTGTTCAAAATTACAGTAATATTAAGTAATTAAACGAATATAGGGATGGAGAAAAGTCTTGCCACAGTAAATTGTGGGAAGGTATTCTTCATCCTTATATTCGATAACTCCCACTTCTGACATCCTAAATAAAATTAAATATTAATCAAATTATTTAAACCCGAGAGAGGGCTCCTTTAAAGGGGTGAAATTATGTCTAACTATAAGTTACAAAAGATCACCCTAAGTGCTGAGTAATTGTCAATATGGCATGCTCTTGGTCACTTTCCTCCACCATGGAGTGGAAATTGTACAGTTATTGTCATTGTACATGGTAACTCTGCATAAAAACACCACAATAATAAAATCCGTCAAGCAGGGGCTGCGTAAACTAAGCAGATTTCCCACGTGAAGAGAAATTTCATGAGAGCCGAGCAGTTAATGAAACGGCTCAACTAGCTTTTGGCGGGAAAGTCACTTCGTCCGTTAGCCGCCCAGATTTAATAGAAATGCAAATATCTCGGTTAATATTCAAGATAGAGAATAAATGTATATTACAATATTTATAGTAAATTCAATTTTTATAAGATTGATTCTGTACAATTTTTCGATCCGATGAATAGTAACGGAGATATTTCGAATTTTCGAAAATCCTCCCCTCTAAACCCCCCCTCCCCGTGGTCCGATTTCAGCTGTTAACGAACTTGATCTTTCTTTTTACATAAAACGACTAAATATCTAGTTTGGTAATGATCAAACAAAAATTGCGATATATATATATATATATATATATATATATATATATGTAAAATTGTAACCTCTGTCTGTACATTGATTTTTTTCGTGAAATTTCACGATAACTTTTCGTTTCACATGTCATAGACACCATAACTGCATTTTGTTTCTTTCGTGTCTGTTTGTTTGTTTATTTGTTTGTTTGTTTGTTTGTTACCTTTTCACGCATAAACGGCTGAACCGAATTTTATGAAACTTGGTATATATATTACTACTAACCCAACTTAGACTTTAGGCTATATTAATTTTCTCTGAGACGAACAGAATTTTGTTATTTAGAGTAACTTTTGTTATTTACACTTTTTTCGTATACCGAATTATAAACGAGATAAAGACTAAAACCTATAGCGGAAGTGAAACATTTTATTTGGCACAATAGACTCAACCGAACTAATTAAAACTCGGTATGTGTATTAGCAGTAACGCCTTCATTATAATAAGCCGTACCAACATTTTTAGGGACGGGCAGGAGTGGGGGTTGTAATGGAGGCCTGTATATAAAAATAGCGGAATTTCGTTTTCTATTGGGTTTTCTGCAAATATGCACATGACAAAAGTTGTTTAGTTTGTTATTTAAAGTAACTTTTGTTATATTCACTTTTGTTGTATAACAAATTATAAACGAGATATACACTAAAAGCTAAAGCGGGAGTCAACTATTTTATTCGATACCAACGGTTGAACCGATTCCAACGAAACTTGGAATATATAAATTAGCATTAATTCTTACATAGTTATAAGCTATATTAAAATGTTTAGGTTATAACGGGAGTGGGGATTATAAGGGAGGCCTGATAAAAATTCGGGATATTTCATTTTTTAAGCCAAACCAACCACGGGTACTAGCCTTGAACACTGAAACGGGTAAATGTCAAAATATTGTGCAAAGTAAAGTCTTGCCGAAAAAATACCATTATCATCCCGGCTCAAATGAATTCCCGGGCGAAGCCGGGTACCTTAGCTAGTTATATATATATATAATATATATATATATATATATATTTTATATATATATATATATATATTTTATATATATATATATATATATATATATATATATATAAAATTGTAACCTCTGTCTGTACATTAATTTTTTTTGCGAAATTTCACGATAACTTTTCGTTTCACATTTCATAGACACCATAACTACATTTTGTTTCTTTCGTGTCTGTTTGTTTGTTTGTTACCTTTTCAGGCATAAACGGCTGAACCGAATTTTATGAAACTTGGTATGTATATTACTACTAGCCCAACTTAGACTTTAGGCTATATTAATATTCTCTAAGACGAACAGGAGTGGGGGTTATAAGGGAGGCCTGAAATAAAAAATAGCGATATTTCGTTTCCTATTGCTTTTTCAGCAAATATGCACATAACAAAAGTTGTTTATTTTGTAATTTAGAGTAACTTTTGTTATATGCACTTTTGCCGTATACGGAAGTATAAATGAGTTATACGCTAAAAACTATAGTGGGAGTCCACAATTTTATTTGGCACAAAAGACTCAACCAAACTAAACCAAACTCGCTATGTGAATTAGTACTAACGATTTCCTTATAATAAGCCTTACTAACATTTCTAGGGACGGGTAGGAGTGGGGGTTATAAGGAAGGCCTGAAATTAATAATAATGATTTCCTATTGGGGTTTTGCAAATATGCACATAACAAAAGTTGTTTATTTTGTTATTTAGAGAAATTTGCTCAACACTTCTTTTCAATATGAACTACCAGGTACCTCACCTGAAAAAATTAATTCAAATGTATGCCAATATTTTCTCCTTAAAAATTCAAATCTTTGCATAATGCACAGGAGGCGGGAAATATGACAATATGCAGGACAGTGAAGTCTTACATAAAAAAATAATTTTATTATTAACAAAAGCCAACAACGGGCGTTAACCCTAAACACTGGAACGGGTAAATGTCAAAACATTGTGCAAAGTAAAGCCTTGCCAAAAATATACCATCACCATTCAGCCTCAAATGAATTCCCGAGCGAAGCCGGGTATCTGAGCTATATATATATATATATACAGTTTTGAACGGACCTCATTTTCGTTTGAAGAAAAATTTCGAAAATTCCGTTATGAGTACAACCTCAATAGCTGATTTCCCTTATGGTATAAGTTTATAAGTTTCTTGCAGTTTTACTGCACTGAATTCACCGATTTATATATTAATTATTGGAAGTAAGAAAACAGTCTCTCTTCAAAGTTTAAAAAAATTAACCATTAGTTGAAATTCTTAGTAAGCAAACCTTTGATTTTCAAAAGAAAAATGTTGACAACAAATTTATAGTTTTCAGCTACTTGTTTCAATATTGAATACGTAAAGTATTATTACAAATGTATTAAATATATAAAGTGATCATCTTATTACTTACATAAATGTTCTTTATATCCTTCTTCACTAGTCTACAAAATTGTTCCCTGCCTTCAGGATCTTCTCGAGTTTGTTTTGCCTGAAAACAAAATAAAAATTAATGTGAAAACAGAGTAAAAGTGAAGTATTAAAAAATAAATAAAGTAGTTCTATTGAGAGTGGTCTTTCATATTTAATGTAAACAGGTTCCATGTTTTTAAATTGAATAACAGATTTAGGTCAGGTTTCAACGGGTATAGTTTTCTTGTAAAGATGTATTGTGGTGCGAAGAAAGGGATGGGGGAGTGAGAGGTATTTAGAAATATCAGGTTGCATTTATTGACCCTTAGGCCCATTTCCCTTTGAAAAAAACTGGGCATAATTTAAATGATAGTTGGTACAAAAATGTTTGTAACATTTTTGGAGTTGAGTGGAAGGAATAAGAATAGAATGGAAAAAAAAACTTCATTTTTTTTTAGTTCCTGCAAGGACGAATTCTTAAGTAAAAAAATTAAAAGAATCCTATTTATGAAAAACCTATAGAATTATATAAAGAAAAATTCCATTAAGAGTTTGGTGATTGTCAATTTAAGCGTCAGGGTCTATCCTATCTAAAGAGAGGAACAATCCCAGAAACTGCAGAGTTTTTGAAGGAAGTTAGGATTGAAGATGAAGACTGGAATGCTCCTAACTGAATATATCGTGGATTCATTAAAATAATCACATTTATATACAATTTTATCTTATTATTAATTTTCCTTTTCTTTTTTTAAAATATATTTATTGTAGATATTGTTTTTAATTTTTGTTTTTGATTTATTTATTTTCTTTGTATTTTTTATAATCTTATTTTCATTTTTCTTGGCTTAATTTTTGTTGCAAACTTATTACACTTTTATTTTAGTTCCACTTTTATTTTATTAACATTTACTTTGTCTTTTGATTGATGATTTTGCTGTGTAGTCCAGAAGCACCATTGGTGAGCAGACGCACTTAATTCTTTAATAAAGTGTTTCTTCTTTTCTGGGAATGAGATAACTGGCTCCTTTAATTGTGGGATAATAAAATGTGGCTCCTATAATATTCTTATTGATTTTTTGGATTTTTAATTATTTGAGGAGACTGGGAGCTTGGGTGGAGTGACAAGTTTGACATTTTAGAGGGCTACTCAAATAATTGAAATCTTACTATTATTTTGAAACATTTTAGTATTAGAGGATTACTCTCGGTAAACAGAGATCTAGGAACCTATTTTGAAATGTTTAGGTCTTTAAATTATAGCAAAAATGGGATGAGGGAAAGGATATAGGGGGGAAGGATATAAATAGAGAAGATAGAAGGTAGAATATAGCAAGATAGGGATATGGATTTTCCAGGAATAATGATTCATTATTCTTGAGGAAGAATAATGGATTTGAAGAAGGAAAATGTATATGCTTTGGGAGTAGGAAAATTTACTCATGAAAAGAGATTGACAAAATTGTAGGTTCCATGGCCATGAAATCACTTTAATTTGAAGGTAAATATTGTTCTAGAAAGAGAATGATTTTTTTTTTTTTTTTCAAAAACGAATTGGGAAAGTTTAAAATAAAAGAA
The DNA here is from genome assembly GCA_019009955.1 of Riptortus pedestris. Classification (NCBI taxonomy): domain Eukaryota; kingdom Metazoa; phylum Arthropoda; class Insecta; order Hemiptera; family Alydidae; genus Riptortus; species Riptortus pedestris. Next base: position 205,276,205 of record CM032228.1, on the reverse strand, counting down.
TGTAGGATAATTGAGTATGAGAAGAGACAATAAGTTGGGCAGATTATTAATACAGAAACTATGACAATCATTGGTATAAAGTATAATAATGGATTTGTTTAATGACTTTGCAAATCTTCATTTATTTTCCTGTTACATGCCCCATCCTCTGATAATGCATTAATTCAGAAACACATTCATAAAATCCTTACTACCACCCTGGCTTAAATGGGTGGTTACCTATAGATAGCCCGGCCCAATTAGCCTTAGTAATTCAAAGTTAATTTTAAAAAAGTCCGTCACGCAGGGGCTACGTAAACTAAGCAGATTTCCCCCGAGAAGTTTTGCAATAGAGAAATCTGCCTAATAACAACTGTAGTAGTAAGAAACCTCTAAACCTAAAACATTATTTAGGGCGTAATAACCCAGTAGTTTCTAGCCCCAAAAAAACAGTTAACCTAACCTCTAAACCTATTCACGAGAGACGAATAGTTATAGAAACGCCCGCCAGAGCTCTCAGCAGAAAGTCCGAACATAGCCTACTGGTGACCACACGCAGAATACAAATGCAAATATCTCGGTTAATATTCAAGATACAGAATAAATGTATAGAGCAATATTTATAGTAAACTTAATTTGCAATCAGATTGGTTCTATACAATTTTTCGATCCGATGCTTAATAACGGAGATATTTCGAATACATGAAAATCCCCCCTCTAAACCCCCCCTCCCACTGGTCCGATTTCAGCCGTTAACGAACTTGATCTTCCTTTTTACATGAAACGATTAAATACCGATTTTGGTGACGATTAAACAAAAATTGCGACCGCTAGAGTGTTAACTGACAAATATATATATGTCTATATATATATATATATATATATATATATATATATATATATATATATATATATAGTTTTGAACGGACCTCATTTTCGTCATCTCCTGGGTAGGATCGATGGACATTTGAAGAAATTTTTCGAAAATCGCGTCATGAGTACGACCTCAATAGCTGATTTCCCTTAAGGGAAATCTGCTAAAATTGATTTAACTGTTAGTTTTTCCTTAGTATACTTTCAATATTATTTTCTAAAAAAACTTTTTATAGGGCTATAGTAATAATACATCAATTGTACTCTACATAAGGAATTAAGTTCTTGTTACATTTACCCTGAATGATATTAAGATCTACCTCACAATGGGACTCAGTTTTTAAACACCCTACACACTGTACTGCAGCTGCCAGACATAACCAATTTATTTCCATTGTTTGTGTCTGTGCCACTCTTACACACACTCCAAGCAAGGAGGCCACCAGACCTGTATAGAACAAGTGCATGTGGCACAAATTGATGTTAAAATGGCGACAAATCTATCGTAACAAAACGTCTGTCCTGCAGCATTACCAAAGGAAGTAGATTTCCCCAAGCGTTAGACCCACTGCTGGTCTACCACTGGCTGTTCTCCATTTTTATGCTATAAGTAACTCATTTAAGCAAGAATTGGAATTTAAGCTGGGCATGAGATGTTTAGTGGCTTAGGTGAAAATATTTTAGTTGTATTATAGCTTGAATGGAAAAATAATTGAAGAACAAGAAATTTACAATAAGATCTGCTATGTAACATTTTTTGGTCTAACTCATAATTGCAGAGGTATATTGATTTGAGTTTTATTTCAATTTTTCTCAATCTCCTCTCTCTGGTCTTCGATGAAAACTATACTTAGTAATGATTCTTAAGTTAGTAATGATTCTTAGTTTACTGGCTTATTTTTAACTTGAAATGAGTAGGAGTGGGAGTTTGTTGATTAAAACCTAAAAAATTCAAATATCTCAGTTAATATTTCCTAAGTAGGAATCGAACCCATGACTTAGTATAAGATAAATCTGGGGATAGCCTATATTAGTAGATTGACTATATATCATAACTTGTATTTACATTTTTGTATTTTTTTTTCAATACAAAGTACTTGAACTTCAATAGTTAAACTTTTTGTTTAAATTATTTTGGAATGCGCAAAGAAAATAGTCAGCCAAACGTAGGGATAAAACAAATATCTAAGGCATAAACGTATTTGTTTAATTACAGGACTTTCCTTGTATAAAGTGACCCTTATAGAACTAGTTCTATTTCAAGGCATAATAAAACTTTATAAAAAAAGAAACTAGTTCTTTTCTAATTTCAATCCATCAAATTATGACCTCAGCCATCTTGGTTTTAACTCTACAATAGTTCCCTGGTTTTATAACTGGTTTCTTTGAGTAAATGCAATGTCTGCACTGCTTATGGGAGCTTCAGCATTTGAAGGTCATATTTTTGGGAGGTGATCCATAATAACTCTTTTTAGAATGGAATCCCGTTGAAGCAGCCTTAATCATTTTAATATTCTACAGAATATACTCAAATATTTATCATAAAATCAAGGTTTTTATCTTACCATTTTGTAACAAAACGATTTGCATAAATTACTTTCGTTTTCACCACACCCAGACAGGATATTTAGAGACTGCTCAACTAGTGGAACAGTCTTTACATCATACACTGGAGAGTCCATTGCAGCACACGTACATGGTTTAGCTCTGAAAGGCAACAAAATATCTCAGTGTTTTATTACTAAGCATGGCTATTTAGATTTATTAGATATTTAAGTCTGAATATTGAGTGTGTATTTTAAATCAGTATTGGCACTAGGAAATGTTTTTTGAGGGCTTATAAACTATTTTCTCTAAGCAGGAAAATGGGTGACCTGGAAGAATGAATCTAGGAATCACTAGAGAAAGGAGTGACAACCTAATGTGAATGATAATAAATGACCAATGCTGCAGTCAAGCCCCAGTAAACTGGAGTTTAACTGCCAAATTATGAGATTATTACAATAAGTGCCAAACAGAGTCTGAAACAAGTCTAAAAATGGATGGACTTTATAAACTTTTTTCATTTTGTTTAATGATAATCAAAAATATCAAAGTAGAAATATTACTCTAACGGTTACCACATTTAGATATCCAGGATGGAAACTAAGTATTTTATTTAGTGAGTTCTTCACTAAATAAATTCTTATTGTCCGCAAAGAAACGAAACCCTATGACTTCAGGTTTACAAAGTTTCAGTAAAATAAATGAATTATAAAGTAAATAATATCAACTTACTCATCTGCTCCTACTAAGCTATTAGACACAAGCAAAAGAGCTCCAACAATAATTCCCAACATGTTTGTTCAATTGAATTTAAATGGATACTGCAGACAAATTTTCAATCACAGGAAAGCAATTGCTTTTGTTAGCAGACTGACAAAAGAATAATGAACTTACAGCTGAGCTATTATTTCTCAACAATATTGTCATCATATGACATTATTATGAGTATATAAGTACTTATCAATATGATTTAATTACATCTTACATGTAGCAAACTTGTAACTATAGGTTATTTACACATTTAATAAAATGTTTCAATCATACTATTGCAAACTTAAGTCATTCTTAAAAGCGAATAGTAGTCCTTCGAAAAATATATATAAAAAAATTATTGAATTAATTACTCCTGCTGAACTTATAAAACCAGGGAAATATTGTAGAGTTAAAACCAAGATGGCTGAAGTCATAATTTGATGGATTGAAATCAGAAAAGAACTAGTTCTTTTTTTTATAAAGTTTTATTACGCCTTGAAATAGAACTAGTTCTATTAGACTCACTTTATACAAGGGAAGTCCTGTAATTAAAGAAATACGTTTATGCCTTAGATATTTGTTTTATCCCTATGTTTGGCTGACTATTTTCTTTGCATATTTCAAAATAATTTAAACAAAAAGTTTAACTAACTATTAAAGTTCAACTACCTTGTATTGAAAAAAAAAAAAAGAATACAAAAAATGTAAATACAAGTTATGATATACAGTCAATCTACTAATATATGCTATCCCCAGATTTATCTTATACTAAAAGTCATGGATTCGATTCCTACTTAGGAAATATTAACTGAGATATTTGAATGTTTTAGGTTTTAATCAACAAACTCCTACTCATTTCAAGTTAAAAATAAGCCAGTATATTAAGAATCATTATTAACTTAAAGTATAGTTTTCATCGAAGACCAGAGGGAGGGGATTAAGACAAATTGAAATATAAATCAAATCAATATACCTCTGCAATTATGAGTTAGACCAAAAAATGTTACATAGCAGATCATATTGTAAATCTTTTGTTCTACAATTATTTTTCCATACAAGCTATAATACAACTAAAATATTTTTTTTTAATGAGGCTTTATAAAAGGAAATAGGGGCTCAGGCTGGCTGTGCAAGTTAAGGCGTTGGTCTTAATCTCGCGTGGTAAACCTAGAGTGGCAGGTTCGATTTCCGCCCTGGGCAGTAGAAATTTATTTAGTGATGGGCACATTAAATAAACTCCTTGGGCCCACCCTGGCTAGAAAAGGGTGGTAACCTGTAGATAAACCGTCCCGATTAGCCATAGTATCATAAAGTGGACATAAATAATAATAAACAAAAACAATAAAAGGAAATTCACCGACTTGTGGCAAGACGGAGAATGTTTAGTCTGTATACTCATACTGGTTAACCCTTATCCTTACACTATGGAGGGATTGCTATCTAACATATCTATTGAGTGTAATTTCTTCCACTTTTCCTATTGCCTATTGTTGAATAGTCTGGTACTGTAAACTATAGGAAACCTTTGCGTGTCCTTTTGACATATATCTTCCCTTGGTCATTCCTATTCACAAGAATAGTCACCAGGGGTAAGCCTATAGATATAACTATATTATTCGCTTCTAATTTGTTTGGTAAAGAGGTATTGTTTTATATTTTAGGTAGTGAAAGTGAAAATTCTCAAGAATTGTTATGGGAGTGGAAATTTTTGAAATATAGTTAGAAAACTTACAGCAGGTTATGTGGAGCCTCTACATAATGTGTAGGGGAGAGTGGGGTAATATGATGCAGTGGGTAATATTAGAAAATGAATTTCATGGGAATAAACAAGCAATCACCATTGGCGGGCATGGTAAATGAAACTGTAGATGCTAGGAGGTGGGGTGTGGCGATGTCACTATCAGTCTCTCCACCAACATCCACACAGTTCATGTATTTGAATTTTATTAAGTTCTGTAAGAAGATTTCAAACACCTTCTGATCGAGGTAAGTTCAATATTTATTTTTTGTATTCATTGCTTCTTTTTTTATAAACACGTGTATGCTTTCCTCCCTTTAATTATTTGAAAAGTACTTATATTTTTGATGGCTATATCTTTTTGTTTATAAAATGTGACAGAATGATATGGCACATGGAGGTAAGGTACGTCATATTTAACCCCTCTTGTTTCTCCAAGGTTCAATTTTAATTTTATCATTTAAATTGTTCTACTTATTTTATATTTCAGATTCCTTGTAATTACTTACAATGGGAAATAAAGCACTAAAATATTGTAAAAGAAGCTGCGATGGAGCATACAATGAATAAATCAGTTCGAACAATGAAGGTACCTGAAATATACTCAGATACCATCAACAATGAAGAAAACAAGTAATATGATGATAGTGAAACTGATGAAGTTAATAATGACAACTTTTTGGAATCCTGCATTATTTGTATTGACTGAGAAGAAATAGTTTTTATTTGCTATGTATGTGGAGAGTGGACTCATGAAGTGTGTTGCCAGGATGAAAACCCAGAAAATTACTTATATGTAAACTTATCATAGAAACACTCATATTGATGAAATCATTCATACTGTAAATTAAAGTTACTATAAATATATATTTATTCTCTATCTTCATTATTAACCGAGATATTTTGATTTTTTAGTTTTCATAGTCATGTCACATAAACTATACTCTATTATATAATGAGACTCTCTATTTGAAGCTTAATACCAAATATTGTTTTAACTGATATTTAATAGATGAGGTTTAATGAAATACGTTGTGCGATGACGCCATCATCTAAGATTTTAAGTTCTTAATAAATAAATTTTTATTTGTTCTAATTCACACTAAATACTTAAGTGTTTCATCCAATACTGAAATCGGACCCAGCAAAGGAGAGGGAGAGGTGCTAGAATGGGGAATTTGAAAATTCAAAATGTCTGTTATTTTACGTAGAAATAGAGAATATATGGTGAGATGATACAAAAAGTGTTTTATGCCAGTGCTTGGTAAATCTACTTAGTTTATACAGTCCCTATGTGATAGAGGTTTGTTATTAAGATATTAATAATTTTGTTATTAATTTTTTTAATTGTTATTTTGTTCTATATTCGGATTCTTGCCTGCATCTGAATTCTCAGCATATTCCACATAGAGCAATATATATATATATATATATATATATATATATATATATATATATATATATATATATATATATATATATGTATATATATATATATATATATATATATATATATATATATATATATATGAAAATGTTGATAAAATTGCAAATTATCCTCAAAAAGTGAAATTATACTAATTACATACAGAACAATTTAACAACAGCACACAAAATACATACTACACACACCTTTATTAAAAAATTGACCAGAAAGGTGAACAAGGAAAAAAAAAAGGACCACACATAAAATTATTTATGATGGACATTACAGAATATCTTAAGACAGCAACACAATGATTTTCGTGTACTTTTGTCATTTGTCCAATCTCAATAACAACTATTCCTAAAGAAAATCACTCTAAAGACAGTTGATTACACTACCGGTGTTGAAGCCTAACTCCTAAAGCACGAAAACAGAAAAGGTGGTATAGCCGTTATAAAATTAAATGTTTAAAAATACTCAACAACACCTTGGAGTCCCCACCCCCCTAAAGGAGTTGCCTAAATAATTGGTGTAATATTTCGATCAACAAGTTCCACAAACGTCAGCATAGAACTTTTTCTGATGTTTTAATAGAAAATGACCAACGCGTACCCTTGAAAGCTATAGGGATGAAGGTTATTCTTAATTCCCCCTAATCAGACATCCCCTTTCTGTGCTTAATTCATTACTTAACAAACTTATATATTAAATATTGGTCATTTATTATTTTTGTCTCATTTTCTGGGCGAACTACTTTTCTACGCACACCATAATGTTACCTACCCCCTCTGCAATACAATCCGAAAGATATTTTCTGTGGATATCCAAAAAGTGAAATTATATCTTTGTAACTGACATCAGTTATATGCAATACATACCTTGAAAGGAACATTGGATATAAGCTAAGGTGTTAACATTTTTTTTTTTTCAGTTTTTACTTATGCTAAGAGTTTTTGTTGTATTGGCTAAATGTAATGAAATGTTGCCAATTAAATGCTTAAACTCACACCAATGGAAATTCCGTTGGAGTTTCTAATTCCACTTAATAAAGCGTTGGCCTTAATCTCACATGATAAACCTAGAGTGGCGAGTTTTATGCCCCCCTGGGCAAATGGGAATTTATTTGTGACAAACTCATCAAAAATTCCTTAGTCTGACCCTGGATAGAAAAGAGTGGTAACCTGTAGTTAAACCATCCCAATTACCCACAATAGCTAAACGTGGGCGTTAGTAAAAAAATAATAATTCCATTGTTAGGAGGAATAACTATTTAATTTAACATCAATTACTTATCCCCGCTGGGTAGACCTTATATCAACGTTGGCCTGACCTAGACGTACAGTTTCAGTGTCTTCAGTGCATTTCCAGATTGCCCTCTGAAGGACCAAACAACGGTCCTGAAACTTGTCCTTACTCTTTCAGGTCCTACACATTGGCCCTTTCACAAGTTATGTCTTTATGACACAAGGCTTCCTTGTTCCCTTCGACATCTTACGAAAGGTCTTGTTGATAGAGTTTGTGAGGACAGCCCCCCAGCAAAGCGCTACATGTAAGAACAGCTGATACATTTCTCAATACTCCTTTGGGTTAACGCCAACATTTATAAAATTTAGGTCTGCCTATAAATCCTTCTCTTACGAGCTCGTCCAGATTCTCACAGATGTTCTGTCTTATGGCTGTTTAGGGTAAAGGGTTATATTGACTATGTCGCCTATTAGCAGATTTCCCTTGAGGGAAATCAGCTATTGAGGTTGCACTCATGACGCGATTTTCGGAAAATGTCTTCAAATGTCCATCGATCGTACATAGTAGAAAATGAGGTCCATTCAAAATTATATATATATATTGAATAGACCTCATTTTCTACTATATAGGATCGATGGACATTTTCTGAAAATAATAATTTTGAATAGACCTCATTTTCTACATATATATATATATATATATATATATATATATATATATATATATATATATATATATATATATATATGTTTGTGTGTGTGTGTGTGTGTGTGTATAATTGTAACCTCTGTCTGTAAATTGATTTTCTGTCATAGACGAGATGTCTGCACTTTGTTTCTTTCATGTCTGTTTGTTTACCTTTTCACGCATAAACGGTTGAACCGAACTTTATGAAACTTGGTATGTATATTACTACTAACCCAACTTAGACTTAAGGCTACGTTAATATTCTTTGTGATGAACAGGAGTGAGGGTTATAAGGGAGGCCTGAAATTAAAAATAGCGATATTCCGTTTCCCATTGGTTTTTCAACAGATGCACGTAACGAACGTTGTTCATTGTGTTATTTAAAGTAAATTTTGTTATATATACCGAAGTATAAACGAGATATATGGTAAATCCTATAGCGGAAGTCAACCATTTTATTCGGCGCAAAAGACAAATTAAGCAAAACTCGGTATGTGAATTAGCATCAACTCCTCCATGAAAATAAGCTTTGTTAACATTTGTACGGACGAAAAGGGAGGGGGGGAGGTTATCCGGGAAGCCTATTATCTCATGCACATTACAGAAGGTTTCTGTTTGTTAGTTTATTTATTACTATTTACGTCCACTTTATACTACTGTAACTACAAGGTTTTTAGTTTGTAATGTAGCATAACTTTTCTATAGGCACTTTTTTCGTTTAACAAAGTATAAACGAGATATACGCTAAAACTATAGCGGAAGTAATCAACTGTATTAGTACTAATTAATGTTTATTTGATATAGGCGTTACAATGTTATGTTTTTTAGACTTATATGGTAGTTCTATGTATAATTGGGATTGGTGAGGCTATAAATCTCAGTAACCCCCCCCCCCCCAACCATCTCTTTTAATATTTATTTTCACTAGGAGATAACGTTATTCATTTGCAATGGAAATGTAAACTAGAAGAGCATTTTCATTATTCATTTTTTATTATGTAATTTTTAAACAAAGCCACACTGAATTTACACAAGGAGTGATAGCGGAAGTTGTGGGGGAATCAAACTCTTTAATTCTGGTATATAGTAGCTTATTTCCTCCGCTATGTTGACTTTATTGGAACTACTATGTACTATATATAACTATTAAATGTTACTTGATAAACTCATTACGACAAAAGACAATATGCGTTTAAACTCGATTTGATTGTTTAAAGTATTATTTAGGTTGCATGGAGGGTTACGATCCTTCCACCTCACCCCACATTTTGAATATAAATTCAATTATTAGCAGATTTCCCTTAAGGGAAATCAGCTATTGAGGTCGTACTCATTACCCGAGTTTTGAAAAATTTCCTCAAATGTCCATCGATCCTACCCATGAGATGACGAAAATGAGGTCCGTTCAAAATTATATATATGTATATATACATATATATATATATATATATATATATATATATATATATATATATTTGTCTGTTAACGCTCTAGCGGTCGCAATTTTTGTTTAATCGTTACCAAACTTCATATTTAAGCGTTTTACGTAAAAAGAGAGATCAAGTTCGTTAATTGCTGAAATCGGACCAGTGGGAGGGGGGGTTTAGAGGGGGGGATTTTTGAAAATTCAAAATATCTCCGTTACTATACGTCGGATCGAAAAATATTATAGAATCAATCTTATTGCAAATTAAATTTACTATAAATATTGTTATATACATTTATTCTCTATCTTGAATATTAACTGAGATATTTGCATTTGTATTCTGCATGTGCTCGGCAGCAGTGGCTATGTTCGGACTTTCCGCCGGCTTCGGACTGGTGGCCGTTTTTGTAATTATTCGTCCCTCTCGTGAATAGGTTTAGAGGTTATTTACTACTACAGCTGTTATTAGGCAGATTTCTCTATTGTAAAACTTCACGTGGGAAATCTGCTTAGTTTACGCAGCCCCTGCGTGACGGACTTTTTTTAGGTTACCACTCTTATTTATATCCACCAGGTAAATTAATTATTAAAAAATTCCAATTCTTTACTGTTTTGAATAATTAATTTAAATAAAGCAATGTTGATAATCCTCAAGCGGAAAAGGAAGTCGCACGCAGGCTAACCCAGTTAATTGTGTTAACTTATTTTCAGTTAAATGTTGGCATTATTAGAATTTCTTTCTACATACAACCGACTATATTATGGATACTATTTAATTATAATAAATGCTATCCATGATTATGAAATGAATTATTCGCGGTGTGTCAAACAGTAGAGAGGGATTGATTGGGAACTCAATTTCATTTACTCTTTTAAACTAAAATTTCTATTCTATAATTCCTCTACAGTTACCTGGGCCTTATGGAAGAATAATACGCCCAGACGGGAAGTATAATTGTATACATTAAAGCCTATAAAAATATCCTCAATATTCAGCCTCTAATGAGGCTTTCCCGTGCGAATCCGGGTACCTTAGCTGGTATATATATATATATATATATATATATATATATATATATATATATATATATGTATCTCTATAATTATAACCGCTGTCTGTACTTTTGGCTTTTTTTTTTTTTTAAATTTCACAATACTTCTTCGTTTCACATGCCATAGACACATGTTTGTTTGTTACCTTCTGACACCCAAACTACTGAACCGAATTTTATGAAACTTGGTATCTTTATTACTACTAACCCAACTTAGACTATAAGCTATACTACTAATATTCACAGAGACGAACAGAAGTGGGGGTTATAAGGGAGGCCTGAAATGAAAAATCGCGATATTTCGCTTTCTATTGGGTTTTCGGCAAACATGAATATAACAAAAGATGTTAATTTAGTTATTTAGAGTAACTTTTGTTATATACACTTTTGTCGTATAACGAAGTATAAACAGGATATACGCTAAAAACTATAGCGGAAGTCAACAATTTTATTGGGCACAAAAGGCTAAATCGGCCTTAAGAAAACTTCGTATGTGGGTCGCAGTTTTTTGTTACCGTTTCCAAACTCGATTATAATCGTGTTATGTAAGAAGAAATATCATGTTCGTTAACGGCTGAAATCGGACCAGTGGGAGGGGGTGGGGGTTTACAGGGGAAGACTTTTTAAAATTCGGAATATATCCGTTATTATAAGTAGAATTGAAAAATTGTACATAACCAGTGTCATTGTAAATTTAATGCTCTGTCAGTATTTTTATACATATATTCTGTATCATGAATATTAACCGAGATATTTGGAATTTTTAGTTTTCAGTAAACCCCCACTCCTACTCATCTCACATTAACAATAAGCTGATATTACATGAAACTCTTTATTCTAAACTTATATACCAACTAGCTCAGATACCCGGCTTCGCTCGGGAATTCATTTGAGGCTGAATGTTGATGGTATTTTTTTGGCAAGGCTTTATTTTGCACGATATTTTGACATTTACCCGTCCCAGTGTTTAGGGTTAATACTCGTCGTTTCTGTGGATTTGTTAATAATAAAATTAATTTTTTATGTAAGACTTCACTGTCCTCCATATTGTCATATTTCCCGCTTCCTGTGCATTATGCATAGATTTGAATTATTAAGGACTAAATATTAACATACATTTGAATTAATTTTTCCAGGTGAGGTACCTGGTAGTTCATATTGAAAAGAACTCTTGAGCAATTTTTTCTAAATAACAAAATAAACAACTTTTGTTATGTGCATATTTGACGAAACTACAATAGGAAAAGGAAATATCACTATTATTATTTTCAGGTCTCCCTTATAACCCCCACTCCTGCCTGTCTCTAGAAATAGTATGGCTTTTTATAAGGAAGGCGTTAGTGTTAATACACATACTGAGTGTTTTATTTAGTTCAGTTGAGTCTTTTGTGCCAAATAAAATTTTTCACTTCCGCTATAATTTTTAGCGTATATCTCGTTTATAATTCGGTATACGAAAAAAGTGCATATAACAAAAGTTACTCTAAATAGCAAAATAAACAACTTTTGTTATGTTCATACTTGCCGATAAACCAATAGGAAACGAAATATCGCTATTTCTAATTTCTGGCTTCCCTTAAAACCCCCACTCCTGCCCGTCCCTAGAAATGTTGGTATGGCTTCTTATAATGAAAGCGTTAGTGCTAATACACATACCGAGTTTTATTTATTTCGGCTGGGTCTTTTGTCCCAAATAATATTGTTGACTCCCGCTATAGTCATAAGCGTATAACTCATTTAAACTTCGGAATACGATGAAAGTGTTTATGACAAAAGTTACTCTAAATAACAAAATAAACAACTTTTGTTATGTGCATATTTGCGAAAAAACCAATAGAAAACGAAATATCACGACTTTTAATTTCAGGCCTCCCTTATAACCCCCACTCCTGTTCGTCTCAGAGAAAATTAATATAGCCTATCTCTCAAGTTGGACCAGACTGCTCACGGTGTGCCAATTTAATTTAAAATCGGTTAAGTAGTTTAGGAGTCCATCGCGGACAAACATCGTGACAGGAGATTTATATATATTAAGATTATTTTTTAAATAAGACCTTTATTATGGGAGATACATACATATTCGTTGTACGAACACGTCACCAATTAAGATTTTACCTTCTGGTCTCGAAAATGCTTAGTTGATATGTGCCACATCTCGACATTTAACTGTTTCAGTCAGTACTAAAGATCATGTCTGTTTTTGGCAGAAAACGAATCAGGAATAAGAGGGGCTTTGAGAGGGGGGAGGGGGGAATTCGAAAATTCAAAATATGTCCGTTATCATTAGTTAAATCGAAAAATGTTATCGAATCAATCGTGTTAAAATATTGATGGTCTACAATTGCTGACCTATATACTTTTTCGTAACTCAAACATTAAGCGAGTAATTCGTACTTTCTGGTTTTCAGTCAGAATATGTGAGAGATATCACGAGAGTGTCATACCAGCAACTGGGAAATCGTTTACGCAGCCCCTGCGTGCCGGACTTTTGTATTTTATCAAGTGACCCTCTTGCCTTTCTCAGTGAAAATCAGGACTTGAGTTAGTACAATACTCAAGAGGTTCAACAATACCTGAACAACGGAGGGCATAGAGGTTGCGGATGCCTAATTGTTTTCTTCTAATAATTCATCTTTATTAACCCTTTGTCGGGCGCGTAATCTCTGAGAAACACAGTTTCTGGAGAAATATTTGACAGCCCTCCTAGCAGAGAGTGGTGGACTTCTATGTTGTGTCACTGTGTTCGACAGAGTCCTGTGCCTCACTTGTAATTCAGTTTAATCTCCTAGATACCACGCGCCCGATCTCGTAAGTTTTTATGAAATCTGTATTCCATAAATATATACATCAATTAAGTTTCTCTTTTCTAAACAGAATCATATAAATCTATTTTTCTATTATTTTGCTCATTCATGAGCTTTCAGAAGAACTTATACAAGAAAATATTGTACGACGCAGGGTACAACAGTACACCTTTACCAAACGAACTAAGGACGAAACGTGAAGAGTAGATAGGCCCATACTTAAGTACAGAACAGCATAAAAAAAAAGTCCCTACAATGAACAAAATAAAATGATGTGAACTCAGCAAAACTGAACAGAAATGTAGGTTTACTAATTACTCCAGTGAGATTAGTAAAAACAATTTTTTTCTACAACATGGTTCCAAGCTTTGCCCTAATTGTAATGCAGCTCTGCAAAAGAAATAATAATTAAACTGCTATTTTTAAAAGGATTTGTACATTAAGATTTAAATGATTTTTAATAATTATTATCTAAAAGTGATTTCGTGCTAATTATTTTTGGATGAAGTTCTTCACAAACTGAAATGAATTATATATATTTAAGACATGTGTATTCAGTCGTCATTTGAATTTGAATTTCCCGCGCTCGCTGAGTTCACAAACCCGCCACACACATGCAGATCACCAAGGCTGTGGCCTACAGCGGAAACTACGTTGCAGCTCAAGAAGGCATCGGCTAGTTACAAAGATACAGTTCGGTTAGGCTTTGACGCTCTCAGGGGTCGTTTCTACGGCCAGTGGGGCTTTGCCCCTCCGAGGTCGTTTCTCCGTTACAGTAAAGTGTGTACACCGCTTCATAGATAACCGCTCAGTTGGCCTCTCCAGGGACGATTTTACCGCTACAGTTATAGTCAATCTTTCATCTCCCGCAACGCTACCATCATATAAGGACCACCGGCAACCAGCTAGAAGACAGAATCTTTTAGGGATACACAGGAAATAACACCGGAAGAAGACTCCACTTCAAGGAAAGTATATGTTTCCCGCAGGTACCTACTTCTAATAATGCTAGCATTATCTACGCAAATTATTAAATGAGTACTCACAATATAGGACCGATCGATCATTCTATTGTATATTTATTATTGGCTTGCCGCTAAATTATTCTTCTTTTTCAACCTCTATATCTATAAAGTGTATTATATGTTGCTTAATCAATTCAATATACTTGATTCTTTGGAGAACTCAAATAGTGACTTGTATTATTTCTCCCTCATCTTTCTATAAAATAGTAAATATTCCAGTCTAATGTTCTCTTATTCTTGCCTTTAAAAAGCTTCGCTCCTTTACATTTTGGTGCCGAAACTAGGGACTAATGGCTTCCCCGCCCCGAGATTTTGGCGCCGAAATAGCTTTATTATTATTACCGCAAAAGCTAAACGCACGCCCTAACAATGTGCATTTAAACAATTTATTTGTTATTTGTATTGTTTAATTATATTTTAAAAATTATCTTCCACTGTTTTAATAATAATGAATCTATAATGAACTTGATTATTTTATCTACCAAGCTTTTTTTTTTATTATAATACTTGTCAATTTTGAAAATTATTTACTTCTTTCAACCAAATACTTCCTCTGTTATCTAATCACACACGGAACATTTTACTGCAAAAGAATATATAAAAAACTGTATTTTCGTAAAAACGGTTGAGGAGATACACGCGCCCGGAGGCGGGATATTCTGCACACGCCCGACCGAGGTTAAAAATGCTATTAATTTGATTAACTTAATAAAGATGGTTTTTCTACGAAAATGAAATTGTTCTGTTGACTTGCCTTTGATACTCCATGCGATCATTGCTTGTCGTTTCATTGAATTGCAATATTTGTTACCCTGAGAGAAACAGAAAGTGTATGAATTGGTTGGGTGAATATCGGATGTAAATGATGTATATGCTAATGAGGCAGGCGGGAGAACATGTGTGTTTATCGGCGACAATCGTCCTGATTAGTGGATCGCTCCCTCTGGCTGCAGCTATTTTATAGTCTCCAACCACTCTTTTTCAGATCAGCTGAATTTCTTTGCCCAACATAGAGACTGTTTTTTTACCAACACGGTTAGACTTCTATGAAGCTAGTTAGTTTTACTTGATGCCCCATTGGGTCTTTCCTGGATTTTGGTAAAAATCTCATTGATTACAATCGTCATATGACGCAACGATTGGCAAAGTAAATGATCGTTTATATTAATATACTTTTGCATGTCTTTGGCAAAAGAGCCCATATGAACAGTCAAAGAATAGAGAGGAACAGTATAGACCTGATTTTCCTAACGTTTACTGCACCATGTTTTTAAAATCATATATTTAAAAGAAGATAAAGTATGTCACGCAGGGACTGCGTTAACTACACAGATTTTCCACGTGCCTCACGTATTTGCATTTATCTCAAAATGTAAAAGTTCAATGAAAAATAAAATTGGTATTTACACTTTAAATAATGTGCTTCATAATATAACAGCTTATTGTTAATATGCCGTGCGTAGGAGTGGATTTACTGAAGACCATTACATTTGGAATAAGATTTGGTCTATACAATTTTTCGTTTCGAGGCATTAAAAAGGAGATATTTCGAATTTACGAAATTCCCACTCTAAATCTCCCCCCCCCCTCCCAACCGCTGGTCCGATTTTAGCCGTTAACGAACATGATCTTCATTTTTACATTTTTTACGTTTAAGTGTCGAGTTTGGTATCGATTAAACAAACATTACGACCGCTACAGCGATAACAGACACACACACACACACATATATAAGTTTGAAGGGACCTCATTTTTATCACCTCATGGGTAGGATCGATGGACATTTGAAGAAATATTTTGAAAATACCATCATGCCTACAGCCTCAATAGCTGATTTAACCTAAGGTTTGTACACGTTTTCTATATATTGAATATTATCAGAGATAATTCCATACTTCAGTTTTTGGCGATCAGTAAACCCCACTCCTACTCATGTCATATTAACAATAAACTGTTATATCATCACCACTTTATTGTAAGAATAAATACCAAATAGGGTTTTCATTGAACTTTTATTTAGTGTGATACAGGCAAATACATTATTTGATGATGTAATCAATCTAAAACTAAAAGTCTAATTTAGTTCTTTACTGGAAAATGTTTATTCGATTTATACCATACTCGGTATTTAACCGTTTCAGTCAACGCTAAAGATCATAATAGTTATTGGCAGAAATCAGACCTGGAATAGTGGAGGTTTAGAGGGGGGGGGGGGATGATTCGAAAATTCATAATATCCCCATTATTATGAGTCGGATCGTAAAATGTTACAGATTCAACTAAACTATTGATGCGATTGCTGTTCTCTGCAATATTTCGTAACTCAAGTATTAAGAGAGTTATTCGTACTATCTTGTATTCTACTTCAGTAACCCCCCCTCCCCCCAAAAAAAGTCCGAAATATCTCCGTTACTATAAGTCGGATCGAAAAAGTGTAAAGAATTAATCTTATTGCTAATTACGTGTATTATAAATATTGTTTTATATATATATACATTCATACACACTCACACACAACATATATATATATATATATATATATATATATATATATATATATATATATAAATACATACATACACTCACACACAACATATATATATATATATATATATATATATATATATATATATATATTATCTATCTTGAATATTAACCGATATATTTGCATTTTTCAGCCTTCAGCAAAACCCCCACTTCTACTTGTGTTACATAAACAGTACTCTGTTATATTATGAAGGTTTAATATCAGATATTGTCTTCCAGAGACCTTTATTATACGAGATACATGCAAATATGTTCTAGAGACTTCCCCCCCCCCCTCTCGTCTTAAATTCTTGGTCTACTAAAATTTGATTGATCGAAATAAAAATTATTCCGTTGTGAGGTTGGCAGACCTGTTTACATTTCAGCCGCTTCCGTCTTGAGGTTTATAATTTGGTATTTATCCACTTAAGTAATATTCACGGTGGAATATTCTACTATTATGTAGATTTATCTATTGTTAAATTTTACGGGGGAAATCTGCTTAGTTTACGCAGCCCCTGCGTGACGGATTTTCTTTAAGTCGCATGACTAGGAGTGGTGTTTTTCCAAAACCCTATAAACCCAAAACAATAAATAAGCTGTCATTATATCACAGAATTAATGCAGTTTTTACATCACAAAATATTGAGAGACACTAAACAAGAGATAAGGTGGCCTGTGCGCCATTGCAATACATGGAAAATCTGATCAATTTACACGAACTCTGACTTTTATAGTTTGGTTGTTGGAAGCGTGTTAAATAAATGGAGTTGGGCGGGGAATCAAATCAAACAGCTGACACCATGTCGATTGATCAAATATACACCGCCGAGAAGCAATCTTAGCTAGTGCTATCTTGATCAGAAGGATGTTGCCCTTACTTTGTTGACACCAGAACTCAATATATATTGCTGTAGTCATTAACTATGTTTTCCTGTTTATTTATTTTGTATTTACCTTGATTTGTATTAGCAATGTCTTTTACTTAATTTTAGTTAGTGTTTTATTATATAATGATAATAAATATTGGAAAATCAATTTAATACCATATTCTTTAAACTACATTTAGTGTGTGGGAGTTGGAACAAAGGAGGATATGCTCAGTTTTACCGTTTCAGCCAAAATATTATATTGCTATTTCCGATTAATCTATTGGTTGAATTGATAATAACCAATAGATAAATATGTAATAAATAGATAGATAACCCATAAATGAATATGTACGGCAATATGTTGGCAAACATGAATAGAATATTAATTTATTCTGTAAAAACGAATGGAGAACATATTTGTGCGTTGAAGAAAAAAAAACATGAGCAAAACATAGAGTAGGAACTAATAGGAAAAAAAAACTATTAAAACAGAAAAAAAACATAACAGGGAAAGTTATGAAGAGGAAACAGGATTGGGGGTTTACTGAAGGCAAAAATTAAAAAAATGCAAATATCTCGGTTAATATTAAAGGTAGAGAAACAATTTTTATAACAGAATTTACAAAACATTACATTTACAATAATATTGGTTTTATACAAATTTTCGATCCGACGCATAATAACGGAGATATCAAGAATTTTCAAAATCCCTCTACTGGTCGGATTTCAGTCATTAACGAACTTGATCTTTCTTTTTAGATGAAACGAGTATATATCGAGTTTGATAACGATAAGACAAAGATTGTGGCCACTACAATTTTGAACGGACCTCATTTTCGTCATCTAGGTAAGATCGATGGACATTTGTGGGAATTTTTCAAAAATTGCGTCATGAGTACCACCTCAATAGCTGATCTCCATTAAATTAACCAAGAATATGGTGATGTCAGATACAAGTCCTTCATGGAACTAAGGCTAAGCATATACATTGTATAAGTTTTACGCATAAGTCTTGTTGCTGTTTCTGAGAGTCACTGATTTTCACTGAAATGTTTAAGAATATACAGAGTTTTAGCATGTCTCTCGCAAGAGACTGGCAAATAAAAGATAAGAAATAGTGGAGAAAAAGTCATATTCGGCATATTTAAGCTGGGTGATGCATAAGCATTTGTTTGTGTATGTACACACACTACCACTCCAGCCTTGTTTCAATAGCCTTTAAGAAATTCATACGGAAGAAATACCACTTTAGATTTTTTTAATGATAAAATCTACAAATATCAGTTGGTGTGATATAATTTGAGAATATATATATGTTTTACTTATTCTAGACATGTTTCTGGATTGAACTTGTCCTGAATTTCTGAACCGAAAGCAGATCTTGTTGATTATATTGAACGGTAATCCTTGAGCGTAACTTTCGTCCTACAGAGAGACTCTACTTAAGTATATTGAGAGGGATTTTATGTCAAGGCATGTTCTGACGAAAATACATCAATACATCGCTATGTTTTGCTCAAGCTTTCTTTCATAAACAGAAATTATGCTTATCGCGTAGATCTAGGAAGAACTAACCAGCACTGAACAAAGCAAAATGGGGTGAGGTGTTTCTTTAGCTGAAAACAAACAAGTTTGATGACATTCAAACTTGCCAAGATTTTGTCTTTTACGTAGCTGTTATTCAAAACGGATCAAAAAAAGTCTAAAAAAATAATAAATGTTTTGCTCTTAATAATCATATTGTTATTTGTATAAAAATTGGAGTTAAAAAAGACCAATCTTTTTAGATGAAAGATTACAATTCTTATATAATCTTAATATTTCTTATAATGTATTGACAAGGACTTGTTTGCCTTTGCTTTGAATTATTGTGAATTGACATGATTAGCTCAGTGCTATGACAATATTAATACTATGTAATATTTATTATTAATCTATTTACTTTCGTCCTCCGCAACAAATGTTATTCAACGATGAAAGCGTAAATATTTCAAATAATGGTAAAAACTGAATCATTATCATCAATAATTATAATCCTTGCATATAATTGTTTTATTAGGTTTTCTTAATTTCTCAAAGTTTATTAAAAATTCATTCGTCTTAAGTTGTTCACCAGTAAATGTAATTTTGTAGGTTTTAAGGCCATGGTTTGTCTTAGCATACAGCCTGTAAGAATATGCAAAAACTAAAAAAATGCAAATATCACAGTTAATATTAAAGATAATGAAAAAATGTGCTTAGCAACATTTATAGAATATTCCATTTAAAATAAGATTAGTTCTATACAAATCTTCGATCCGACGCATAATAACGGAGATATTAAGAATTTTTAAAATTCCTCCGCTCTATACCCCCCCCTCTCCCACTGGTCGGATTTCAGTCATTAACGAAGTTGATCTTTATTTTTACACAAAACGCTTATATATCGCGTTTGATAACTACAAGATAAAAATTGCGACCGCTAGAGCGGTAACAGGCAAATATATATATATATATATATATATATATATATATATATATAATCAAAATTCCAGAATGCTAGAACAAAATAACAAAATCACACTTAAAAACACAATTACTTACTGAAACAATTAACACCTGGCAACAGAAATGGTATACGACTATGAAAGGACAATATTTAAAGATATTTATTTCAGACATTAAAGAGTACTTAGGACAAAAATTAATATCAACAGACTTTTACTTGACACAATTATTAACTGGACACGGAACAACAAATTCTTATTTTAATCGTTTTGGCCTAACGATCAACCAAACAGTTACTGCGACTTTACTACTTAACAGACATACAGACACTTGCTCTATAACTGCAGACTACTAACAGACCAAAGAGAAGACTTTAAATCCCAATTAAAATGCCGACAAGAAAATTGGCCTGTTGAGGAAAAACTATTATTTTATAAACATAATAAACCACTAAAACAGTTTGCTGAAGAAATGTTTGACTTCCTGGATTATTTAAAACTGAAATACAGTTAAATTAATTAATTCAGCATTAAATCCAATTTTTTTTTCTTTTTCTTTGTTGTAAATACTTTTTATTGTACAAATATTTTATGTTATTAAAGTTTAAAAAAAATGTTATGTATCAAGCTCAGGTTATGTACTAATTATTGTAAGGGGTGTGTGGCTAATAAACTCCCTTCCTGTAGGGTTACTTCAGGAAGGAAATAAATAATATATATATATATATATATATATATATATATATATATGTATATATATATATACACACATACACACACACACACACACACACACACACACACACACACGCACACGCACACATATACACATACAATTTTGAAAGGACATCATTTTCGTCATCCTCTAGGTAGGATCGATGGACATTTTTGAAAATGTATCAAAAATCCCGTTCTGCTTACGACCTCAATAGTTGATTTCCCTAAAGGGATATCTGCTAATAAAGGAGCTTTAGAGCAATGGGCTTCGTCCATACTGCATGAGCGAAAGGATGACAGTGTGCCAGCAATAGAAATCATGTTGACAGCTTGGGTCTAGAGACGCTTTCATGTTTTACAGAGATTTAATTGGAATTTAAAAACTTTCTATTCAATAGTAAATATATTCCACTAGATCCAATCTATTGTTATTTAATTCTATCAGTCCCAGTACTCATATTTAAATGACCTAAATTACTGAGTTGCATAGACAGAGTCAGACTGATTTGCTACTAAAGGGAAAGTGAATTGAAAAAAAAAAATTAAAATCAAAGCTGGAATACAAAAAAAAAAAGTTAAAATCACGGAACTCGGAGAGATAGATATTTCTGAAAGGACAGGACTAATTGAATTGGAACCTTTTAACCAGATTTCCAAAACGGAGCTCTCCATACTTGATTCCCATTATTTGGTGTTCGTTTTCAAGAGGTTTTCTTTTACTTTTCATTGGTGGTCTTTGTATGAATGAAAATGCAATATAGACAGATATTTATGTTAAAGATCATGTACCGAAAAGAAAAGTGCACAAATGCTGCATTAATTATGCAGATTTTCTACGTGGGGGGCTCCAATCCAGAGGGAATCTCACATCGTATTCTCCTGTGTAAACACAACTTGAAATTTTAGCTGGACTTAAGATGTTTAGTAATACAAAGCAGAAGTGTAAGTCACCCGTAGGAGAAGGGATTGTCTTAAAGCCAAAAATCTAGTAATACAAATTAATTAGTCAATATTGAGTTAGAAAAAGATTGGTGTAAAATGAAAGCACTGGAGAATGATACGGTGATAATTTCATCTCTCAATCTATTCTCAATTTCTCTCGAAGTAAGAAGTTTATGTAAATAGGAATTATACTGTTAGTTGGAATTGAGATGTTTAATGACTGAGGTGCTTAAAATGAAAATGGGATGAGAATAAGTGGGGGTCAACAAAAGGCTGGACCAAAAAGAAAAATACAATTAGCTCCTTTAATATTAGTCATAGAGAATATCTACAAAACAATTAAAATAAAGAAAATGCAAATTCTATCAAAATTAGTTAAATAAAAGGTTTTGATCGGACACATAATAACGAGGATATTTCAATTATGCTGAACTGTATCATTTTGCAAGCTCCTCGTTGCAAAGGATTGTTGCACTTTAGAAGTATTCAAGAGTTTGTTGAGTCTTGAGGAGACCTCAATATCTGATTCCCCATAATGAAAACCTTCTAATATGAAGAAGTTTGTAATGAAAGATTTTGGAGTCTTTATGAATGAATAAAAAAATTGCATATCAAGAGAAAATTCATTTATCAAGAAAAAGTTGTATTTTTAAATCGGTATTAAAATGAGTTATTTTGAGATGCAGTATTTAAAAAAAAAAAGAAATAAAGTTTTCCTAAAGCAATATTGCCAATTATCTTACCTGAGTGGGCCATAATATATCCCTGGGAAGAATCTTCAAAGGAATCATTTCGAAACATTAAATGGATTATGAGGGCAAAGGGAGAGTCTCTTCACATATTAAAATTTCTTTATACTCTTTGCCACTTATTAACCCATCCAATGAAATTTTTTAAACTCTGCTCTCTGATGAAAAATAGGGCAAAGTTAAAAAAAAAGTTATATAGGGTTTAAACTTATCTGTTCTCTAGGTCAACTGTTCTGAAGGGTGTCACGGCTTTGGTGAGATGGCCTTTGGTCTAAATCACAGAAGTAGCAGCAGACATAGAATTTTTATACTTATTTTCAAGGATCTACTCAATTGCTACTAGATTCTCCGAAGGTAGTGGGGAAACTGTATTTATCATACATGGATACCTGTTAATAACACAGGGAAATGAAGTTATCATTTTCAGATTTGAACTTGGCTCTCCTGGTACAGACGTCCAGGGTGCTAGCATTGGATTATGCTATTGTTACGTTTATTACATATATAATAAACGTTGTTTATTAGAGTTCTTTTGGATAGCAAAATTAAACACACAAGCTTTAGAGTTTTTATCACTGCACATTTTATTCTTAATTATGACTCTCAGGTGGTACTGATAACTTCACTTCTTATTGCTGAGTACAATAACTCACGATTGCTGAAGCTCACAAAAGCACTGCACTGCACTTATCTTCATAAAGAACACGGCACTGCACTGTTCTTCACAAAAAGCACGGCACTGCACTGTTCTTTACATAAACACGGCCCCGCACTGAAACTATAATGCCCTGTTCACTAAAGCTGCACTGTACCGCAATGTTAATCACATGAAGAGAACTGAGAACAAACTAAACTGTCGAGTGAGCTGGGCCGCTTTTATAGACAGGCGGCGAGTTCAAAGGTAAAGGGTCCAGACGGGTGTCGCCGAGAACATTCTTTGTGCTTCCATCGGTCAGTTCCTTTCATCTACATTGTACTTCTGAAATACGTGATTAACTCTGTGTATTTTTTCATATACGTAACACTGTTATGTATTATATTATATAACTGAGCTAGTCTGAACGATTATAGTGTTAAAAGGTAGCGTTCCAGTGGGTACAAGCGATACTGTAGTAGAGCTGCAAGGATAAGACTGAGGGATTGAACTTATCCAAACCCCGAAAACCAACCAACATCTTGAGGCAATTGGTAAAGTAGCAATATTTGGTCTACGGGTTGTCTTCTGTTGGAACAGATACAGGCCTTGGTCCTTCATAGAATTGTGGGGGGGGACGGTTGACACCAATAATTTTCAAAGAAGGAGAGACAAGAATAAATACTATGACCAGTGCGTTACATCTTTAATAAAAAGCTATTTTCTCCCCGTAAACTGGAATCTAATTTTTGCTTGCATGAAATCAACTGGAAAACCGAAAATAAATTTGGAGTATTTATAAATATGAATAACCTAAAAGAATGCTAATCGGATGCAAGAATACAGACATTCGTATGAGTAAGCTATCCTCTGAAAACATATTAAGTATATATGAATTTACATATACGTGTATATATATTTTGAAGCCGGATTATTAACTTAAAATATAATCAAGTGGTGAACTATTCTAAGTTGCCTCAATGCCAAGTATGTATAGAAAGGTAGTCATTTAGTATTTACTAGTTTCAGAGACAACAATCTGTAAACACAATAGACACATAAAACACAAGCATTATAATGATTATATTATTATGAATTATTGTATATGGTTTATGGTGGCGTGCCTTAGAAGTATTTTGCTTTCAAAATGAAGTTTTATTTCATTAACTTTTTGGCTAACAACAGAGCCCATAACTAGTTACACTCTGGTCTGTAGACCTATAAAGAGAGCGTTTCGAAAGACATATTTTAAAGTTTGTTAAGAAACCCATTTACAGCAATAAAAAACTTATTTCTAATAAGCCATGACTTGAAAGACATGAGCTGTCAGTTCCCATGGCGGTTTATTAAATTATTATAAAGTGAGGTATGTATTCAAATAAGGTCATTAGGAAAGTTGCTCTTGAGGAGCTTTTCGAATAGTGAAGGAAAGGTCTTGGAAAGTTGAGTTGATGATTCTGATATCTTGGACCGAGTAACCTTTTTACTGCTAGGGGCCGCCATGATTATGGAAAGTACAGAATCAAAGCATCCTTCTCTTTCTCTTCCGACATTTGACGATAAAGCTAATTAGAAACTTGGGCAAACACGATTCTTCCATCCGGCCACTCTTTATTAGCACGGTATTAATGGCTCTTAATTATTTAATATTTCGATTACCACTAATGCTATCAGAATGCCCGAAATTTTAATATACATCCCTTGGCCCCATAGGAAATAAATTGTATTAGTGTATAAATCAAAAAGAACTTCTTTTAAGGAGTTCTTGACAATTTGTTTTTTTTTTTTTTATTACAGAGGAATACAAAAATAACTTGTTGAGAAATTTATAAATATTTTTTAATATATTTATTGTTTTTGTATGGTTTATGGTTCAATTGTGCTCATGGCACAGCGCACATAAGAAAATGAAACTATTAGAAACATGTTGCTCTCAAAATTAATTAATTTTAAACTCTGAGAAATCAAAAGTCCTACTTTTCTCAAGTCACCAAACATGAAGGACTTAAGACCATTATACTATAATAACAAACAATATCAAAAACATATACATATTTAAGAGTATCATTTTCCCATATTTATTTTTAGCTGGTGGTGAGGGTGATGAATGGTTAATCACAAAACTTTTTTATGGCTCCTCACAATTTTATTTCTTATAAACGCTGAGCGCTTTCGGGGACTAAATCCCCATCCTCAGAGCGTAGGGCAATCCTATAGACTTGCTACCAGGCTAAAGGATAGCGCTCCAGGATGTGCATCGGCAGGGTTTAGCCTGGTAGCAAGTCTATAGGATTGCCCTACGCTCTGACGCTCTGAGGATGGGGATTTAGTCCCCGAAAGCGCTCAGCGTTTATAAGAAATAAAATTGTGAGGAGCCATAAAAAAGTTTTGGGATTAACCAGTATCATTTTCCTCTTCAGGAGAATTCAACAAATCAGTAGAACGCTTTATTCAGAGATCTAAGCTCGCAGGGCCTAAGTCAAGAGAGATTCAAAGTAGAGGCAAGAAAATATCACTGTTTGAATCTATGATCTCTTCAACACTTCTCTATGCCGCAGAAATTTGGAGTCGGGAATATTTAAAAGCTATTGAGATGGCACAAACTCTATTTTTCAAGTATTTATATTTCTGACCAAGATGTACTCCTAATAATATGGTCAGACTGGAATCAGGCCGTTGCCCAATCACTCCCAGAACATCACTTGCTGGGCAGGTGATTTAAAAGAGTGGTTCTTTTGGATAGTAGGGAGCTAAACTTATTTAGCTGAGTTACTCAAATTAAAATGTTTGTATCTTGTAATTTTGTATAGATATATTTTAGCAATCTATCAAACCCTTAAACACTACTTGCTAATAAAAATAATATAATTGTAAAAGCCACAAATAATTTAGTTTGCAGAGATATTGGCCGTGCTCTTAATTCAAAATACAATCTCTTTAATAGGCTATTCTGTAACTTTTCACATCCTGAACCAGCGAGTTACCTTCAATTTAATGTCAGTGTAGAAAAGTTAAGGACCATAAGCTAACTAAGAGTCTGTAATAGTGAATACATAAAAATATCCCTTACAGATAAAATCCTTATCATAAAATGAGAAGAAATATGTAAGTGGTGTAAACATACATTTTTGTTTGAAGTATGTAATGCTTGCTCCCTCGCCCAAAATCACAGGCAGTAATACAGTTAAAATCAGGGACGAACTTCATTAGAATAAATGCTAAATATTAACAGTATTGAAAAGCTAAATAACTTATTTACCTTTATTAGGAGTATATTATGTTCAGTTTCTCAGCAATTAATTTTATACGTATATTGTTGCATACGTATTTGTATTTGAAATTGTATTATGAATTATTAAAATTGAATACCTGACAATACTAACATAAAATTGCCAGACTCTTGTCAACGCCTTGTATTTATGCCAAAAATAAATAAATTTACATTCATGCTTCAAAAGGACACAGTTAGTTGTATTAGAATCAGATCAGTGGAGTATGTTGTAGCGGATAATTGAGATATACTTAGTAATATACAACGTTTTTTAAATTAGACAACTGGGGCATTAAATTTAATAAATTCATTCTTACTTCTTTTTTTTTTTTTAAAAAAATAAAGACTTCCAACTAGCAGTTGCATTCTAGTTCAGGAAAATGATCAATGACGCAATTTTCTCCAGCATCAATAGGCTCGATGCTGGGTCGTTATTTAGTGCTCTAACACACGAACTAAGCGATACCTCTCTAGCGATTCTTGCTTTGAGAGGAATTTTAACCGCTCTTCCTGACGCCTTTATTGTTGGATAGCCTGAACACAAATATTTAACGGTAAACCACTGCATGTCTTTGAATTCTTCGTTCCTTTATTCGTCTCTGAGGGAAAAAGGATTCACCAACAACCGCTGCCATCAGCGAACAAACATCAGTTGTAGTCTGTCGATGCAATAATTGATTATTTTATTGGCTTCAGATATTAATGTGGTTTCTCCATCTAATTCGTGCAGTGAATGAATCTACCATGTGTTATCAATATTGTCATAAATTATGATATTCTTCCAAGTTTTGAAATGAGTCGAATGTTTTTCTTTACTATGTTTTACAGTGGTTGTATGTAAGGAACACACTTTTATTCTTCAATTCAAATACTAAGACGATTCCAGATGATCAAATTCGACAAATGGAGAACCCATTTACAAGCTAGTATTTTACAATGGCGTCCAAGGAAATGCTGATAGTATAAAGAAAAAAAATGTCCATGAATGAAAATGCTTTCGGAAAGATTTAGAAGACATTAGAGCTAAGGTAAGAAAGCACTCAGCTCAAAGACACTTGAGTGAGAGAGTGGAAATTGCCTCTTAGCGTTATCAATTAATCAACAGGTCTTTCTCTTATCTTAGCCGAATGAATATTTCTCTGTCAGGGGGGGCATTAGCAATCTAACAGCTTAGTTTACCTGTTCCTTCAAGGATGACAAGGAAAAAAATGGATGGTGACAAACCTTTGAGAATATGATTCCTCGAGATATAATACGAGCCATAATGTTTAAAAGTTAATGCTTTTACCAATAGGTTTTTTTTTTTTATTTTTATGAACTGTATCTTTATACTAAGACCTTTTCATTGGTAGCACTCTGTTATCTGGCAAGAGATTTCTTGAAAATAGGACAAAGTTTGGTGAGAAAAAAAAAACAAAATTTTAAAGATATTTATTTATACAAATGCTCCAGTTCAAATTGATACAAATATTTAATGAGAAATAAATACCTCTTTTTCATTTTATGTATTAACCCCAGCAGAAATAAATTCTATTTGGTGATAAAAAAAAAAAAAAACTTTTTTTTTTTTTTTTATCTCTCCCAGGTCTTACTTATTTACTGTAGGTGATACAGTTCTGGGAGGACCTGGGCCTCTTCCAGGACCATTTTTCTCAGGGTACATCTATTGCCCCCATTAACTCATAAAAACTTTTTCTTATGGACAATAAATAAATGCTCTTGTGAATAATGTTTGTGGATGCCGTCGTTATAAGCTGAACATCGAGAACACTTGGCAAACTCTTGAATGGAAGAGAGGGGGTGGGGTAGAGGGGTGAATATTGAAAATTCGAAATATCTCCGTTACTATATGTCGGTTTGAAACATTGTATGGAGTCAATCTTATTGCAAATGAACTAATCTATAAATATTTTTATATACATTTATTCTCTATCTTGAATATTAACGGAGATTTTTACATGTTTCAGTAAATTTGTGTTTATATTTTTTTGAATTTCAGTGATTTTACTTCCAATTTCTGGTCTCCAAATATAATTTATTAATGTTTCATGGGAATGACTCAAACAAATTGTGAACTTTTAAATATTGTTGCGGAAAGTAAATACATGAAGGATTAGCAGAGAGAGTCACATATTTGGGAAGTACAAGGTAGATCAAGGAAGCCGACAGAGGGTTGAGCTTGTACTAGTCCCTTCCAGTCCAGACGTCGAAGGGCCCAGCCAATTCCCCTTTGATGTACCCGTATGCCAACGACCTATATAAAGAACCGGCCAGCCGCGAGCTAGTCAGTTTTCTTCTCAAGTGCTCATATGTGCGTTCGGTGCTACAGTGCGACTTAGTGCAGTGCGGTAAAGTGTTTTTATAAGAAGAACAGTGTTGTGCCGTGACTGTAAGTAACAGTTTAGTGCCGTGTTTAAGACAGTGCAGTTCCGCGAAGTAAAGGACAGTGCAGTGTCGTCTTTATTGTGAATTTCAGTGACCGTGAACGAATTATTGGACTGTGTAATCTGTGTTCTCAGCTGTCTTCAAGTGATCATCAGTGCGTTCAGTGCGACTTACTGCAGTGCGGTAAAATGTTTTCATGTGAAGAACAGTGTTGTGCCGTGACTCTGTGAAGAACAGTCTGGTGTCGTATTTAAGACAGTGCAGTGCCGTATTTGTGATCGCGAGTGAGTTATTGGACTGTGTGATCTGAAGAATAGTGACGCTATCAGTGCAAAGTGTGAGTAGTAATTAAGAATAATTATCCAAGTGTATTGAGCATTGTTAAATAAATTGTACAGTGATAGAAACTGTGAAACTTGTGTGTGTTTAATTTTGCAATCCAAAAGAACTCTTATTAACAACGTTTATTACTGGTTTTGTAATAAAACGTAACAATATATTTATAATGAATTATGGATATGTATTTCATATTAATTTGGGAAATGAATTTTGCAAACTTGGGCCCTTTTATCTTCTTCTACCACTAATGTGAGTGATTGTATGTATATTTGGAATTACTTTCCTAGTATTTCCTTGGGTAACCATTTTAGCAGATTTCCCTTAATGAAGGTATCATTTTCAAGTCTTGTAACTGTTGTACTAAGTACTCGCTTAATAATTTCCAGTTTTTGTTTCACTTTCAACGTTAGTCGGCAGGGGAGGGGGGAGGTGTACTCAACTATCAGCCAGCAAAGACTGCTTTTTCCAATGTTATTAGTTAATAATGAATATTATACAACTTATGAATAATTAATAATATATGTACAGCCGGGACTAGCCCACTACTTAATAACTAAATAAAATAAGAAGCTAATAACCTCCATTCGTATAAATTATTCACGAATTGTATGGACAATACTCTTGACGAATTGTATGGACTCTTTCTGATGGCTGATTTGTTGTATAGCCTGTTGTAGAAAGGAAATTCTAAAGTGATTTTAAATATTTTATATTTCATATATGGATATGAAATATAAAATATTTAAAATCAGTTTAGAATTTCCTTTCTACAACAGGCTATACAACAAATCAGCCATCAGAAAGAGTCGGGAAAATCCATAATCAACCCATAGTTGTTTGAGAGCCATCTTTTTAAAGCCCTAACTACTAATAATGACATAGAGGGCTAAAGATTAGGAGATGATATAACTGACTAGATCTTAAATGATAATAGGGCTCAGGTTAGCCATGTGAGTTAAAGCGTTAGCTTTAGTCTCCCCTGGTAAACGAAGAGTGGTGAGTTCGGTTCCCGCCGGGGTAATAGGAATTTATTCCGTGACGAACTCATTAAATAAAATCCTTAGCCTAACCCTGGTTAGAAATGGATGGTAACCTGGAGATAACCCGTCCCAATTAGCCTTAGTTGCAAATAAAGTCCGTCACGCAAGGGCAGCGTAAACTAAGCAGATTTCCCACGTGAAGTTTTACAATAGAGAAATTTCACGAGAGCTGAGCCAGTGAAGGAAACGGCCGAACTAGCTTTTGGCGGGAAAGTAACTCTCGTCCGTTAGGCGCCCCGATTTAATAAAAATGCAAATATCTCGGTTAATATTCAAGATAGAAAATAAATGTATAGCACAATATTTATAGTAAATTTAATTTGCAATAAAATTGGTTCTATACAATCTTTCAATCCGACGTATAGTAACGGAGATATTTTGAATTTTCGAAAATCCTCCGCTCTAAACCCCCCCTCCCACTGGTCCGATTTCAGCCGTTAACGAACTTGATCTTTCTTAAATCAAATATTGAGTTTGGTAACGATTAAACAAAAATTGCGACCACTAGAGCGGTAACAGACAAATATATATATATATATATATATATATATATATATATATATATATATATATAGTTTTGAACGGACCTCATTTTCGTCATCTACTAAGAAGGATCGATGGACATTTGAAGAAAAAATTCGAAAATTCCGTCATGAGTACAACCTCAATAGCTGATTTCCCGTAAGGGAAATCTGCTAAAAGTGGACGTTAATAAAGGTAATATAACTGACTAAAGATTTAAAGACCATATAACTGACTAAATGTTGGAATTAGCCAATACGAGAAAAACACTAAAACTGTATTCTACTCTTCAGTATTGTTCCGCTGGAATGTTGTTAGTGAAAAAATAACAGGACAATGGGAGGGTTAGTAAAGCGTTTACTAAAACAGATATACCGCATTCATATTTGCCATTTAAACAAGTATAGACTGTCATAGGAAAATAAAATGGCGGTCACATTTTTTGACGTCCAGAGAGGTTGGTCGGATGGTTAAAAGGAAGTGAAAGTTTTGCTGGAATAGCCTAATCCGGGATTAATAGCTGAGATTGGGCCAGCTGACAAATCGGCCCCATAAGACAGAAAAGATTTGAGAATCTGGGCTGGGGGCGTCAGAAGGATTATTGTGAAATATAAACCAATACATCGGCATTAGTGGAGATATGAGTGCTCGTTCAACCACCGCCATACAAAGAGATCATTACTCCGAGGCAAGAATACCTAACCTATATATACTTTGACGTAGCCAGATTATATAGAAAATATTCTCTTTGCTTCTCAGTTTATTTATTCTTGTCTTATTTCTTAAGTTGAATTTTATTCTAAAGGATATTGACTACTATAGATATTCAGGCTTTTTCAAAATGATTTTACTGTATAAACTTTTCAATAAATGTATTGTTAATCTACTTTTATTTCCAATAAGAATGCCTTATATTTAGCAGTTAGCCAACTGGGAAAGATAAAAATCCGTCTCGCAGGGGCTGTGTTATCTAACAACATTTCCCACGTATTCTCAAAACTTAAAAGTTTAATGGGAACAATATTTGCTATTTTGACTTCAAACAAAGTGCTTCATAATATAACAACTTATTGTTAATATGGCATGAGTAGAAGTGGGGTTTAACTGATGACCGAAAAGTAAAAAAAATAAAAAAGGGAAATCTGCTAAAAATGCAAGTATCTCAAGTAATAATCAAGATAGTGAAAAAACGTATATAACCTTTATAAAACATTGCATTCTCAATAAGATTAGTTCTATACAATTTTTCGATCCGACTCATAATAACAGAGATCATATGAATTATCGAAATCCCTCCTCCAAACCCCCCTCCCCCTGGTCAGATTTCGGCCATTAATGATCCTGATCTTCCTTTTTTCATAAAAGAATTATACATCAAACTGGATAGTTTGGTAACGATCAAACAAACATTGCGACGGCTAGAGCGCTAACAAACACACACACACACACACCCACCCCCCCACACACACACACACACACATATATATATATATATATATATATATATATATATATATATATATATATACAGTTTTGGACGGACCTCATTTCCATCATTTCGCGGGTAGGATCGATGGATATTTGAGGTAGAATTTCAAAAATTCCATCATGAGTACAACCTCAATAGCAGATTTCCCTTATGGTACAACTCTGATGAACATCCTATATGCAAACGAGTTGCAAAGTCCGTTGATGTTCATAATCGGAGTAGGAGGCGAGGAGGGTTTCGAGGTGTTTACACCCCTACATCTCCCGGCAAACGTGTTAAGTTTATTCAGCACCTGCAAGGTGGACTTATTTATTTAAAACTACCTGTCTTTCTCAAATGAAACTAATTTATTTTACTCAAGAAAATAAATAACAACAAAAAATGATAACTTATATTTATTCGTGGCCCTCTAGTTCAATATATTCTCAGATTTGATATACAGACAATTAAAATTTCTTAACCGAAATTACGACAGAAGGGAACCTTCAGGTGGACATAAAATATCCAAAGATACCTAATTTACGTTTTCCAAATTCGAATGCAAATAATTGGTAATACTGTCAGATTACCTTTTTGTTCATTAAAAATTCATAATCTATTTAGCTGTAATTGTATAGTGATATTTTAATATTTAATATTAATTACTTGATGATCTAAACCAAAAATAATATTACACAACTATTTATTTACAACATGAAACTTATTCGCAGCCCCAAACTCTTTCTGCTCTCCCTCTTACAGCCAAAACACAGTGTCTTAAACCAATTTTCTTAATTTTACAAGATGCCCAAAAAATAATTTTCACTTTAATATTTCACTGGATCATTGGCATTATGCTTCTTTATTCGGTTTTTGTCTACGTCCAAATTATGAAAGTTCGATATCCCAAAATGAATTTTATAAACACTTTTATTGTTTTTAATAGGAATGTCAGCTGCTCGGTGAAATATTTTTCTTTTACATCTTTAGTAATTTATATATATCAAATCTATTAGTTATCAAATTTCCTTATACGATCGTAGATCAAATTAAAAAAAAATAAAATACTCCAGTACATGATATACGATTCTGCAATTTAAAATAAATAATTTTAACAATTTTATTATACGATTCTGCAATTTAGAATACATAAATAATCTTAACAGTTTTACCTATAATTTTTAAATATAATAATTGTTCTGGATTTGTGCTGGAGTCTCGCCGGAGATGTCGGCTCAATAGGGACCAACTCTAGAGCACTGATGATGGGACGGTTCGCCCCGAAAGTACTTTGCCTGTAATAAAGAAGTATTAAGAGTGGAGGTGTTTGACCTTTTTGATCCTTCCGTTGATAATAATTGTCTTAAAGATGAAATATCAAAGTCTTGCTAATCAATAAATAAAAAATGGTTAGTGCTAATAAACATTGAGACTAATATGAATAAACAGTCTAAATGAGCTTCAATCAGCGAGTGTATTGAAGAGATTGCAATTAAAATGGTTTTCCCTTCTCAATTGCCAAGGACGGGCCCAATCTAATGAATAGCCGTAGTTTTCATTGATTAATTGCCCTGGTAATTATCATCTATGCATTGTGCTTTAGGCTCTCACTCCCGATAATATTCCAACTTATGAATAGACTAATTACATGTTTTGACTGTTTTTCAATAGACATAAATTGTTTATGATCAATGTTAGGCTAAGAGGGACAAAATAAATTTAATTCAGAAATTAATGGATGGGGACATTTTGCAGGAAATACCATCGTTCATTAAATATGATATTCATTTTTCGTCATACACGTTTTCTAATGAAGTTGTTTTGAGTTAATCAACCTCAGTCACACTTATGAAGATTAAGAATAATATGGTTTTAGTGAGTAAATGAGCATAAAAAATAACTTAATTTTCTGCAGAAAATCTGCTGCCTAACAAAGATATTAGATAAAAAAAGAGAAAGTAGGGAAACATAAGTACTGATAAAAAATATGTAGTGACACTGGGTCTGGGTGAATATGAGTAGTGAAGCCATTGAGGTGGAATGTTGCGGCATATTTGAATATTTTTATATTCAGGTAGACTATGATTTGCCAAATTCCAACAATATAATTAAAATCGAAATCCTCGCTGTCTAGACTGATACGAACGAGTGTTCCATTGTGAAACTCATAATTACTATGGTAATAACTTCTGAACTTTTTTTAAATTTAAAATAAGGTGGTAGGGAATCTTAAAAGATTGACATTTTTCCAAATTGGGGGTCCATGTCCTTATAGCAAAATGTTTCCTTACAACTCCAATAGTTTTAAAATATGATAAATCAGAAGAAACGGCGATACAGCATAGATCTAATGTTCAGTGGAAATACAGAAAGGATAAAATGAATGTATTCTACTTTATGTCGTAAATTGACATTAATTGTTCCTTCAACGCTCAACGTCATTGTACACTTTACCAATCCTCTAAACCATATGTTGGCAACAACCGGCCACCTGTAAGTTCCGATTCGGCCCCCGAGACATTTTGAAAAACCCATTTAAACAATAATATTACTCTACTTACTCCAAATGAGGAAGATGAGGGGAGATTTGTGAGTTTGGCAGTACTTATAAATGCAAACAGTTCTTTTAAATGATGAAGGTTGATAAATTATAACATCGTACAAGGCTGACTGACGATAATTCGGAAAAATCTTTACGTCTTTGTATCAGTGGAATTAATCCAAACATGGATGGATTAGTTTCTTAAATTTAAGCTCAAGTGTCTCATTGATTTCGGTGTAGCTATTTAACTTTCGTTGTTTGTAATAATTCCAAATTTTACGATTTAATTATAATGTTGTTCTTATTTTTTTTTAAATTCATTTTGTTATTTTAATACATTGTATTATAATTACGTTGTTGTATAATTTCATGTCTGATATCTATCGTTGAACATTATGAACACTACTTTAAAAGGCACTACTTTTAAAAGCGGCCCGCGAACGTATTTGCACACTAAAGATTGGCCCACAACACGTCAAAGGTTGCCCACACCCGCTCTTAACAATCACTCTTCCTTAATCGGCCTTGCCCATTAATGAATTCAATCTTTAGTTATGCATGAAACGATTAAATATCGAGTTTGGTAGCGATTGCCTTCCTTAGCATCGTTACAGAACGTCCATATACGAGTATCTAAATGTGTACGAATATAAATTAAGAAGGAAGTTATTTTTGCCATCATTAGGCGGGATAGCTAACTTTCTTTAAGAAAATTCTGCAGCTATTACAATACAACCCTCTTCCCCCTACCCACCTACCTTCCTCTATAAACACACACGCTAAAACAAAATGTGTGTGTGCGTGTGTGTCTGTGGATGTCTAAGAAACTACTGCGTCTTCTGTACCATCGTTGACTACACAGAAAATTCAGCTACTCGGGATGAGTATCTTCTTCGTATATATCGTACTTTGTGTGGTGTCGTAAGTCGAAACTTACAGACAAGAGTAAAAAAATAAAATGAAGCAGTTAACACAATTAAGGCGATGGTGTACCCGTCTTTTTAATATCTTACACATGGAACTTTAATGTAGTACCTGAATGAGCTCTACATTTCGCACAATTGTTAGCATAATTATAAATATGTTGATCCATTAATTTTCAAATAGAATCTTAACGTATTGTTCTTTCTCAAATTAATCTGGTTGTTAAATGCTTTGAAAGCGTGATAACAGTTCTCAATCCGATATCGTTCATCAGATGGATGATTATTCGTTATCTATTTCACAATCTTGTATTTGTTTCAGCATTTTCCATCTATATCGAAGGCAATATAAATCATGCTTGTATACAATCACCGAAGGCTATCTCATTT
The DNA here is from genome assembly GCA_019009955.1 of Riptortus pedestris. Taxonomy (NCBI): domain Eukaryota; kingdom Metazoa; phylum Arthropoda; class Insecta; order Hemiptera; family Alydidae; genus Riptortus; species Riptortus pedestris. Next base: position 205,239,846 of record CM032228.1, on the reverse strand, counting down.
AATCCTATATGATATGTTTTCCTTGTGGCATGAGCTGTTAACAACTATTTGATCCTTCATATCAAAGACTTACAATTCATATTGCTTTTATGATTCTCATGTGGAAAACACCAAAGACTTAGGTGAGTATCAGCGCACTTGAGTACTTGATATGGAAGGTCCACTGTCTTATTTTATGTTTTGTTTTCATGAAGTATTCGCTATGATGCTTTGGGGTTTTCCTTGAGGTCCACCTACAACCTACAGAAATATCCAAAACAAATATGATAAATAACATTCGTGCCACAGAAGCAATTATTCAACTTCGTAGGTTTCTATTAATTAGGAGATATATTTAGATTTCAAACTTTTTTGGATTCTTTTCATGTCCGAATGGTAATATAAACACTGCTCTAACTACTCTTTTTGAAAATAATGACTTAAGTTAAATAAATCGAAGACTGAATTTTTATATTTAATTAACCAACCGGTTACAAAAATATATTGTATAACCCTCTGCCCTCGCTTAGCCATTTCAAAATAAAGTAATCATTTGTTATAATTCATATATTACCTTTAAAATAAATAAAAATTGTTGGAATGTGGAAGGCAGAAATCGGACTGCATCTGTTTATATTATACTAATATTGAAAAATGTTCCAAGAAGGTAGAACACGTTTTTAGATAGAACCCAATTCATTGGTTCAGCAACCAATGGGGTTTTTATGTGTACCTGTGTTTTCGCATTAATACGGTACTTATATATATATATATTTCAAATTTTTTAGTTCTAAGTTCACGAAAATAATCTGCCTGTTGTTTTCACCAAATGTGTCTAAAATTGCAAAAAATTAATCAATTTTCTCATAAATATTAAAGAATTAAATCTTATACACAAATGTAAGTTTACTTGGAAAAGAAGTAAAAAAGTTAATAAATAGGAAACCACAATTCTCCAAGATATCGAAATTGCTTAAACATATCTGTTCAATTTACAATTGAAGTGGCAATAAGCTATGCCAGCCCCATCTGTTGGCAACTAGACCAACCAAGGATGCCCCCTGGAGAGTGCTGACCTCTACAGCCTACTTTGTAAATACTATCTGAGAGGGCATCCTTAGGTTCAAAGTGCAGGAGATAAGGAGTCAGGCTGGGACAGTCGAGTGACTAGGAGGAGAGAGAGTAGAGCTCCCGGGTACTGCAGCAGATTTAGCCTTTCTCACGCCTGCCTTTTAGAACTTCCAACATGAGGGAGTAAAGGAAGGAACATCCAGGGGGAGAGCAGGATGGAGGAAGGAAGAGGGAGACTACCGTAGCAGCACCAGACAGTATCACCATAGCATCAGTATCCCAAACTAACTCACTAAGTACGAGTAATGCAAACTAACTCACTAACAAATATATGCCCTGCATTAGCCCATCCCACAATATCCTGTAATTATTCAGCATAGAAATACATAGTTTGGTCCAGATATCTTATGATTATTCAATACACTATTATGGTAATAATCAGCCATACAAATCATGGTCCTCCGGTATCAAATCGCAAATACAAACTTACATGAACCAGCACCTCTCTTAAATATTTACAAGTCGTTAGCGGGTAAGGCCGAAGGGCTTGTAAGTAAACAATATCTATAATTTTTCATAACACATTATTTTTATCGTATTTCACAATAGTATCGTTGAAATGATTTAGGACGTAATAATGATGTTCCTAGTCGTTAATTATGTATATGCTTGTTTCCAGTAATTTCCATTTTTTTTAAACAGTTCCCTCACTGTCTTACCTCAATGAGAAGGAGTAAAAGTTTGGTATTCTAGCTTAATGCAGAACTCAAGTTCACCCACTTATATTAATTAGCTCAATTAAGAACTTTTAGTATTCTTGGAATATTATCACCAACAGGACTGGGAAATCTGTTGCAATATACAATATATATTAGTTATTAATCAGAAATAGGTTGCTTATTAGAAATAATCCACGAGTCAATTATAAAATCATTTAATTTTTAATGATGTAATAGTCCTGAAATTCATTAAAAACTTATTATTTATTATTCAGCAATCCATTGCTTACTTTTAGGGTCTAGCCTGACTGAACAGGTGGCACAGTCTTATGCCATTCAATGTGGTTGTCGTCTCTTCCTCCACCTCTACCGAGGCCTGCCTCTCTTTCTCGTCCCACCTGGTGTACCATATAAAACTGTTGTAGGTAATCAGCTGGGAATCATCATAAGTCAATCAGTTTGGCTTTACTTATGTTCTGTCATCGGTACTGCTCTTTCAGAGCTCAAAAATATTTCTCTTCTTGCTCAGGCCAGTGGAGATATCCTGGTTAACTAGGTGAGACTCCATATTTCATTCTAGTATATAGAAGTGAATTACTCTTTCGCCTTCCTTGAGAAACTCTCAAACGGAGTGTTTAGCTGGGCATAAGAGTACCTGGTTTCTAGAACAATTTTGGGTTTTATATCTCTCACCAAGCAATTACTCTGGGAAGTAATTCCGCTGAGATTTTTAAACCGATGTAACTAGAAAACACGACCTTCTCCAATTTGAAGAAACAACCATGGTCGTCAGTCCATCAGCTCTCATTTACTTTTTTTCCCTCCAGAAATATCCTTGCGTAACCCTTCCTCCCCCCCCCTTGTTACTCTTCCAGAGCACCTGTGATAATCTTTCATAAATTTTAACGTCGGACTGACACATAGTGACATATGAAAAATTGGGGCAAACACACGGCTGAAAATGAAAAATGCAAATATATGAGTTAATATCCAAGAAAACAAAACTTATTTATTATAACGTTTGTAGGAAATTGAATATGCGATAAGATTAGTTTTATAAAAGTTTTTAATTTGACGTCTACTAACTAAAATACTACAGGAATTTTCGAAATGCTCTCCTCTCGCCGGTCCGATTTCAGATATTAACCAACTTCATCTTTAGTATTATATGAAACGTTTAAATGTCGTTATTAAATGTTTAGTATAGATCAAACAAGAATAGTTACCCTAGGACCTTAACAGACAATAGTATGAATATAGTATATATGTTCATGGCACTTGTGCTCACGAAGAATCATGACAAGGTTCTCGACCAGTAGCCCATCCATGCTGTTGTTTAGTAGCTCATACCCCAATGCCTACCTCCATGGCCCCGTAGTTCAAAAATACAGTGTGATAGAAAATGGCGATGAAGATATTTAACCCTCTTACTGTATATATGGCATCAACGAAGTTAATGCTCGCCATGAGGTAAGGATCTCTGAAACGGCTGTGTGGGCAGGTGGAGAGCTCAACGGGGAGAGGCAATCAATGAGCTACCTCATTTTATGAGTAATAGTAAGTTCTGAATGGAAGGACAACCGCAACCACGAAGTCCAGCCATCACCGGCCATGAGGTCCAGTTCCAGATCGTCCAATGCCGAAAATGCAGCGTTATCTTATATTACCTATATTCACCATGGCCCTTCAGGCAAGATTAGTTGTAGTTATTAAAATATTTCATGCTTATCCATAAATTATAGTTCAGTTTTTATACACTCCCCCCCCCTTATTATACGTTGACATATCTCCCATAAAAAGAAGCCTCGAATTACTTTCTTCAATATATAGTTTTGTACAGACCTCATTTTCATCATTTCCTCTGGAGATGACCTCTGATGGGCGGACAATTTGAATAAATTTTTCATAAATAGCATCACGAATAAGACCGCAATAGATGATTCCCTTTCAGGGAAATCTGCAAGAACGTTTGAGTGGAACAATGATCAAAGTAGTGGATTATTTCTTATCTGTTAAAAAATTTAATTTTAAACTAATAGATTGCAAATTTTATTAATTTTATTGTCAATTTTAATTTTATTTTGTGTACATAAAATTAAATTAATTTGAATAATTTGCGGATACCTTCAATTATATAATTTCTATATATTCGATTCCATTTTTCATATTGACGGAAACAACAAGAATAATGCATCTGAAATCTAAAAGTTTACCACATGCAAGGAGGGAAAATATAGCTATCTTTATCCTTTACTTTTTAAGATAACTCGATATCTTTGAAGTCTTTTCCTGATTTTAGTAAGCTCTTTTCCTCCGATACCACACTGGGTGGGTTTAGCAAGATTCATATCAGATATTTTCTCTCTCTGAACTCGTGCTCTTACACCGTCTGATAAACTCAAACCTACTCTGATATTAGATCTTTCTTTTTCAAATTATATGGGAATTATGAAGAAAGAAATCATGAAACTCAAGGATCAACAGCCATTTTAAAATTTGATCGGTTCACTTGATTTTTTTTTCAGTTTGACGATGTTTGAGTTTCAACAAAGATGCAAAGAAATTATATTAGTTTTCACGTGCAGGTTGATTAAAAACGGCCAAACTTCTACAATTTATTAAAGCGACAGAATACTTGTGATATTTATATATATTTTTGATGTGGTAAAAATATGGATTTAATTATTTACACTTCCGTTGCTGAACGAAAATGGTTAGTCTTACTCTGGGCTAAAGTGATTTTTTATTGGTTCATTTAATACTAAATAGGTTTAAAATTAATAAAGTTTTAACTTTTTTGAGAGAAAAGGGTTTATAAAGCTTACTTCCGGTCGAGACGCGCGAGAGTGCGTCATGCGCACGACTGGAAAAAAGTATTGGCCATCACGCACAACAGTTAGCCGATCCACAATACAATTTTTTTTTTTTTCGCGAATTAGCTGAAAACTTTATTACTTCATAGCTTTCTTTCTATTTCTGCCTATATATTTGTTGATATGATCTAGAAACATAAAACAAAATCAAATGCAACAATAAAATTATCTATGAGAAAATAGGTATTATTTTTTCTAGATTTCTTTTTTTATTTGTTTGGTTGGGGACATTTTGAAGATGTTGGTTTACGTATAGTATCGATATGAGAATATACAAAGTGCACTTGATTTCATAACTTTCTCATGAAGTATTTTTCCCATTTGATTTTTGAATTTTTCTTTGTTTTACAATTCTTGCTCACTTATTTTTAAAATAGGCCTCATGATTAATTATATATAACTATTATAAATGATGACTAAGTTTATATCTAATACCCTTATAATACCTAAAATAATATAATTAAATTTAACAAAATATTAAAATAATTGCTAAAAATTAAATAATTATATCATTACCTACAGTAAACTAAAATAAAATTCCATATTTACAATTTTTATTGTTTATGTGCTAACTGAAAACAATGTTGATGAGTTGATATCATCAATAACAATCACCAGCAAAAATGCTATGGATTCCTCAGTTGGGGCCAAGAGAGCAAAACAATTACTAACGAACTGCAGTGTAAGGCAGGTGATAATATGCTGAGTGCTGATGGAAAACTTGAGGAGTACAGCAAGGGGCTAAAGGCGAGGAGAGCTGGTAGAAGTTCAGATGTGAGATGTTAGCTTGGACTGAAGTTGTTAACTTGGACTGTTGTTAAACGTTTTAATATGCTGTTATTTAGTTTTAGGAATAATATTGTTTTTGTTTTATTGGTTGTTTTAACTGTTTGACATTTTCTTTGAAATGTTCTGAGACAAAGATTTTTTATTGTTCTTTGGTGTTTCAGCAGGGCACTGGCGATGATGCACTGCGTCGAAAGCGCCCTGTTGCTTTAACAAATCATTATTGTGGAAGTTTGGCCGTTCTTACCCAACATGCATTGTAATTCACTTCCACCTGCCAGAAATCTCAACTTACAATTTTAGAATATTGATTTAAAAGGACCATCCGTAGCTTCATTCACTCTCCAGAGATTAGCGGTGGTCAGCATCTTGATTTAGCAAAATGGAGATTCAAAAAACGAAAAGAATCTATCAATTATTTTTAAATCCACTGAAATTTCCAGTCAACCTTGGCTTTACAGACTTTCCCAACCCTTTGATCTGATTCAGCCGACTGTCAAGTCAGCTAATTTCAGTTCATTTCCGACCCGTATTGACTCTGGATTTCTATTTACTTTTTTAATTTTTGGATTCTCTCGGGAATAATTAATTTGGCATGTTTATTGAATAATTCTGAAGAAAATGAAAAAAAGTATAATCACTGGTTTTAAACAAAATTTAATCTAAAAAAGTCCCTCCCGGAGGTGGTGTGTAGACTAAGAAGATCTCCTACCTTCATTTTAGCTGGAGACGTCGTTTTACAGTCTATTCCTTGTTTCTTCTTTTATAATATTGCTACTTAAATAAAAAAGGACATGAATGAGATGTTTATTGATATAGTTAGTAAGTTTAAAATTCTATGGTTAGAAGAGAGTTAACCTCATAACCGAAATCTTAATAAATAAAAATAACTCTGGTCCTATATGACATAGAAAATAAATATGTAAAAAAAACAATTATAAAAGATTATTAACAAAATTGAACATCTAACATTTTTCTATCCATTTCTAAATTACGGGAGTATTTCGAATATTTAAATGTAACTCTTTTATAAACCCCCAATGTTCGCTTTCAATTACAACGGGCACAACTGTTATCTTTTTTTACACTGACCGGCTAAATATCAAAACAATAAATAAATATCGATCAAACAAAAATTAATGTTTCTCGAGTGTATACTGTTCATTAATGATTTATCCATTTATTTCACGTTGAACGCAGTAATTCGTATTTAATTTCTACCATTGTCTTATTGATAGTAAGAGTAGGGGTTTCTGGAGCCCGAAAAGCAAGAGTAAAAATATCATGATTAGTAATTCAGTTAGAAAACTAAAGTATATGTTTAGTAACAATTATATAAAACTAATTTCGGAATATCATTGTTTTTTTCAAATTTTTTCATTTCTTTACCGAACTCATAATGGAGACGTTTCCATTAAACACAACCGGCCAAAAATAAAGTTCAATTTATCAAAAAGGCATTTATAATAGTTTTGTTGGTTTATTAAAAAATTAATTAAATATGCATTGGTAAACACTCTAAGAAGTTTGTTTTAGGTATCAATTTTTCCCTTTAGAACAATTTGTCGAGAACTAAAATGCTTTAGTGAGGTTTCAGCATGTGTCTCTTAATGTGAATACTTTTGTAGAAATTAATAACTAAGTTCATTCTGGAAAATTGGTATTCATTTCTGTTTCCGCTGTAGTGATCAAGGAGAAAATAATTTTTTTCTGGAGATATTTAATTTGACTCTGGTTCATTTGCATGACATTCTGGAGTATATCCCAACTGAAATGAATATTAGAAACGGACGTACATTTTTTTTTCAGCATTAACACACATGAAAAATGTCTACTTTCTGTCTAAGAGGACACTTCCTCACCCCCTGGCTATTTTGCTTCATAGGGCACCTCTCAACTGAGTCCCTCAAAATGAGAC
>CM032228.1:204995000-205230000 GCA_019009955.1 Riptortus pedestris | reverse complement strand
ATAAAGTGCCAAGTAGGTTGTGCTTTACTAACTTGCAGGAGCGAGTGATCGTTAGTGAATTTTGTTCAAGATATTGGAATTATACTGGGAAATTCGCAGAGTACACTAATTAGCTACTTTTGGTATATTTTAGAATATCTCTGCTTCAAATGAACTAATTATTAACAGATTTATTTTCAGGGAAGTCAGCTATTGAGGTTGGACTCATGAAGCGATTTTTGAAAGTTTCTTCAAATGTCCATCGCTCCTACCTAGTAGATGACTAAAATTAGGTCCGTTCAAAATTGTATATATACTTATGTATATACATATATATTTGTCTGTAATCACTATAGTAGTCGGGGTTTGATCTTTACATGTTAAATAAGTTAAAAGCTGAAATCGTACCAGTGGGTGGGAAATTCCAAATGTCTCCGTTAGTCGGATAGAAATATCATATATAACAAATCTCGTAAATTTAGTGTTTTTTGGTTGTTGCTCTCTATCTTGAGTGAAAACTGAGAATATCGCATTAACCCTCAGTAAACACACACTTTTAGTCACTGCACTTTGACTATAAGCGAATATATAATGAAAGGCCTTATTCCAAGTTTAAATACCCAATATTGATTTCAAAGAATCATTACTAGATGAAGTACATGCAGTGTGTGATCGTGTAATCAATTAAGATTTTATTGACAGCCTACTTCTAATCATTGGGGTTTTCTATTTGGAAATAGAAAATTTATGGTGAGATGCGATCAATAGTGTGTCATACCAGCTTCTGGGAAATCCGCTTAGCTTAAGCAGCTCCAGCCTGACTGACTTTTTAGAAGTGCGATGGCAGTGTTTAGTGACGAAATACCATTTTATATTTAATATATTTTAAAGCACTGTTTGTGTAGAATTAGTTGACGCATGTGGTAATTTTAAAAACATTTTGTGGAAATATATACTTTTCATTTCATTTGAACTTGTATTGTACATGCACTGTGGCGTGGTCAAGGTGAGACCGTAGATGGGGCCAAAATCGGTGGGAATGTCGTGACAGGGGTCTGTTTTGATTCATGATACTGGTATCATGGTATCACGATGACGTGGCACAATATTCCAGCCTGTGTCGCTTTAAGGTCTTCATGTCGAATCAAGGTTGCTGCAAGGGCGAGGATTACGTAAATAAATAACTTCCAACAAGGTTCTGTAACTAGTTAGGTTTATATTAATGCTGTTGTTATATTTTTCACTTCCACTTGAAACATCAAAGGCGTATTGGGATGGGTTATCTACTGGTTACAACCTTCTTGTAGCCAGGATATAACTAAGGATTTTATTTAATGTGTTTGTCACAAAATAAATCCCCATTGTGCCGGAGCGAATCGAATCCACCACACTAGGTTTACCAAGTGAGGTTAAGTCCAACTCCTTAACTCACATGGCTATCCTGAGCCCTTCATTTTAATTATTAGGAACAATACTATTTCAGTGCTTATTTAATGTTTAAATAAAATTCCAATTTCAATAGTTCACTAATAATTTAAAATAATAGTTTCACGTAGTTTTAACAGGGATTTACTTGAGGAACCTCTCCATCCTCAGGGGAAAAAAGTATGATTTCAAGTTTTTTAATACCCGTACGGACATTGTTTACTTAAAATTTCCAAAAAGGTTGGTCGGGGTTCAGGTGGTTTAGTAGAAAGAAACAACTGTAGCCTATTCTAGAGATATCAGGCTTAAGACTAAGGATCACTGTTTGGTTACCAGCTTTTTCAATACGTCACAGAACATGATATAGTGGCCACTTCATCGGGCATCCTAGCCGTGTTAATTAATTATTCGTGGCTATTAATGGATGTGCAAATCCTTATTTTATTTTGTCTTTATTGTTTGTATCACAGATTATTTCTAAGTGTTCCCCAGACAAGAGTGTCATTTGCTTTTGAATGAGTGACCTACATTTTATGCTTTCAAAACTGCTTCGCGTGTTCTTTGTCGTCACGAGGAGGTAAATGCGAGTATCTGAATTATCTAATTTCGTATATTATGTTTGACCCTTGCATATATTTATAATTGCATGCTCTTTGGAGAAAAAAATGACATTTTCTTCGGTCTCTGTTCATTCTTTTTATTGATTTCATTAATATCATGACCACCTAATGAGCTCGAATTGCCTCTCTTTCCCTTCAACCTTTTTCTTTTGTGTGAAGGGATCCACATCTGGACGATATCTTTGACTACATCTTCTTAGCGTTAGCGTTTGTTCTTTTCCTTCTGTAAAGCATTCATTGCATATTGAGCATTAGGGAAAAATTTCAGTATGTTCTTAATATAAACAAAATTAACCGTTACCATTGCAGCGACTATTTCACCAATGAAGGCATTGTTGATTGTTGTTAAAGAATTTGCTTTCATCTTGTGTTACAATAGGAGCACCCTCACTCGAAATGTGCATTTGCGGGTTCTGTGAATATGGTTGTGTGATCTGAAAGTACTTCCAGGCCTCAAAGGTTATGTAAAGTTTGCTTTGGAAAATAGTGTCAGGAGTTTGTAGTATTTTTCTAGGTAATAGTTCAGTTTGAAAAAGATTATTTTCAACATGGAAGATCGTGCCACGAATATTCGCGAGTAGCAATCATTAGAGTAAATATTACATTTTTCTTTCTCTAATGATTGGATACGTCTTCTGCTGGGATTCAACACCAATTATTCGAGACAAGAGTTTTGTTGCTTTGAAAATATTCATCCACTTTATGTTTCTACTGTCATTGAAAGGGGTTATTATCAAAATATGTGCCATTTCTTGTGAGGGCATAGAATTTCAATAGTGAGTTCGTCTCAGAACAGTTTCTAGTTCCCCAAATGGCAATCTTGCGTACGATTCTAGGTTTACGATTATCCTGAGCATTGTTAAAATAGAAATAAAATCATTTATAGAGAATGTCTAAATAAAATTCAGATTTTTTCGCATATGCACTAACACAATTACATGCGCGGACTCTTAATTTACTAACACTATCAATAGTGAGGGTTCACATTGAAGTTAAAACATAAACTCATCATAGTTCATCATTAAATGAATGCCGTATTGCCCACCAGTTAGACTCAACAGCACACAAATTCCACAAAAATCACATATTAAGTATCTAGGACTAACATTAGACAAGCGACTAACTTGGAATCCTCACATCATACTACAAAGGCAAGATGTGAATCGACGGCACAGACTTCTACTAAGACTACTTGATAACAGATCTAAACTATCACTACATAACATACGATTGATTTACAAGAAAATACCCCGACCAATATGGGCATACGACTTGAACTTTAGGGTTCCACTAAACCTTCAAATTCCTACAAAATCCAAACCCTCCAATCCAGAATACTCCGCAAAATTACAGATTACCCAGTTTATGTATCCAATTTAATTCTCCATAACGACATCAACATTCCTTTTGCCAATGCCCTCGCAAAAACCCGATATCAGAAATTCCACTCTCTCCTCCCAGCACATCCTAGTCCTTTAGTCGAATCACTCTCATCTACCCATATTCCAGAATACCCAAGACGACGTTTGAAGCTTAAGTGGCCCAGAGATCTTTTTGTGTAGTGCACAGAATAACTTCAAATATTACAATCCAATGTTCCCTCCAATGTGGGTATTGTCAATGGGCAACTTCCCTCCTCAAGCCAATAGTTATTATTATTCATACCATTTGCTTGTAATATTTAATATTGTTGAAAATAAACGAATAAATATAAAAGAAATGAATGACCGGCATAGAACCATTAATTATAGGTTCACACAGTGTTTTAGAGTGGCACCCAAGTCTTTTTCTTAAATTGAGATATGGTCTTTTGTTTAGGTTGATGTAGTTGATTAGCGGAAGTTTAAGGAATCTTATTTTTATCCAGTAGTAGTATCCAGTGGACATGCAAGCCATTTTTCAAATATTCTCTCCTAAGAACTACCTTGGTCTATAGCTTAAAGAGAAAGAGCTATATGGCAGGTAGTTAAAGCATCTCAGAATTGAAGCACAATTTGTGTGGTTCTGGAGAATGGAATGCTTTCATTTGTTTTGTCTTCTTTCGTAATAGGTGACTCACAAACTGGTCCAGAGTGGGGGAGATAATCAAATTGTTTGATACCAGTATGAGGTCTATTGCTAAAATCCAGGAGGACTCCGGAAGAGGTGAGTAGTGATCGAATTAGGAAGTGACAAGGGAGGGGGGGGGGCTTACAGGTGTGCCCAGCTCTTCAGAATTCTCTCTCTCTCTCTGTCTCTCCCTCTTACTGCCTCTTTCTCTTCAACACTAGCGATCTCTGCTTTACTTATCGCTGTAATACTATTGCTAGATACTATATGATAGAAAATTAGCTGCGACAACTCAAATATCTTAACATAGGAACTCATTGTCTCAACTTGTTGAATCTCCTGGTTGGTGGGGGGCCCGTGCCCATAGTTGAAAACAAGAACTGAACATATCCACTACAGTGAGATGACATCACCAATATTTTATTTAATGACTCGAAAATTTTAATTTCATCTGACCATACTCAAAATTTAACCGTTTTATTCAACACTAAATATCGTATTAGTTTGTGGCATATTAATCGGACGAGGCATGGGGTGGACCGGATCGAAAAATATTATTAATTTAGTCTTATTATACTGATGCGCTATAATTATTGTTCTAGGGATAAAATATAAATGTTTCAATATTCCTGTAATTATGAGTCGTATCGAGGAATGCCAAATAAGAGAAAATGCTGTTCTTTTACATTTTTCTCCTACACAAACTGAATTATTTTATTTATTATTTCTATGTATACACTTTCATTCATTACTAAACCCCTATACGCTATGTACTTAAATGCTATGAGATTTTCACTTCGTGCTATTGTACAATTGAAAATCTCGTGTGAGGCTTACACTTCATTATAGAATCTTACAAAGGGAAACATAGAGAATAGAATGACGTCATGTGAGTGTGTCATTCCAGCTCGTGCTATGTAAGGATGCTTTTTTTTTCTAAGGATGGGGTTCTTTAACAATATTGAGGATAAAGGGTTGGCCATACCTAGGACGGCGTAATGATTATGCCAAACCTTCCTGGCTTTTAAGTCATGTTGGCTAGTATGCAAATTGTCATAGTTCCTCTGTAAATTCCAGAAATGGTTTATAGGCTTTAACTTGAAAATGCTAAAACAATAACTGTGTATTAAATAAATCAACATTTTTTTTTTTTTTTTATGGATATGAATTATGTGAATAACAAATTTCGAAATGATCTTTTCAGTTAAAGAGTTGAATTGTATGTATGTATTTCTTTGTATGTATTTATATATATATATCTACGACGGCCGAATAGTTACCCATAAAAAATTAAATCGAAGAGGTAGAATTTTAGTCGATACCATGGAGTCTTTGGGATTCATTTTTTGTAATGGACGATCAGTTTCTGATAGGCCTGGTAAAATTACCCACATTTCAAGTAATGGTAAATCAACAGTAGATCTCATATGAATAAATGATAATTGTCTTACATTATTTCTAGATATGAAAATATTAGTCCTGACAGAGTTTACAGATCACCTTGCTTGTAAACTCACTTTCCAAGAAACAATTCTAGAAAAAATGGGGTGAAAACAATATGTAATTAACAGCTCTGACAAGCTTGTTAACTGAAAAGAGGAAAGCAATTCCGAATTTGTCCATCATCTATCTGCTTCGGAAAGAATATACTTCAATTCTGAAAATTCAAATTGCCTCTATGAAAATTTTGTTGCTGTCATAACAGAATTTCTCGGCTTAATGGTGTCCAGAGGTCGTCATATGAAGCATAGATTTAATACAAAAAACTACTGGTTCGATCACGACTGCTTCAAACTTAAAAAAACAGGTCAAAAGCAGTTACAGAAAAATGAGTAAAACCAATTACTCCCAAGAGCTAGTTCACAGTTATATAGAAACCAGGAAAGAATATAGAGCCATGATACGTAACAAGAAGCTTGAAAATAGGAATAAGACCATTGAAAATCTACGAAATGTAAAAAACAGTACTGAATTTTGGAAAGTCATTAAATCACTCAAGCCAAAATCACGTAATGGACAAATGGTGCAAGTATTATAAAAATTTGAATGGCAGCAAATTCATTTTTGACTACTACTTTTCAGTAACACATCCATTTTTTGATTTCCTTAGAAGAACTTCAATACTGCATAAAGAAAAGCAAAAATAAAAAGGCACCTGGATTAGACCAAATAATATATGAAATCTTTAAAAATTTAACTCCAGAATGGGATCATTACCTTCTAAACATGTTCAATAATATATTTGAAACTGAAAAGCTACCAAATCTATGGTCCAAATCAATTTTGCACCTACTGTACAAGAAAGGAGATAAATCTGACTATGAGAATTACAGAGGGATATCTCTAATAAATAATATTACAAAACTCTTCACCAGAATTTTATCAAATAGAATCCTCAGTTGGGCTGAAGCAGAAAATGTTATCCCAGAAGAACAAGCGGGATTTCGCGGAGGAAGAGGTTGCGCTGAACATATCTTTTCACTTTCTTCACTTATTTCTATTAATCTTAGAAAGAAAGGAAGTTATGTTTATGCCATATTTGTAGAATTCAAAAAGGCCTTCGATTCCGTTAATCACAATTTGCTCTGGGTAAAGCTATCAGAAATTGGAATAAGTGGCAAGATTATAAGAGTAATAAAACAGCTGTATGATTATGCAGTAATGCAAATAAAAATTGGAAATCAACTATCTGATGATATAAATATTACATCTGGGTTGTTACAAGGTGAAAGCCTTAGCCCAATACTATTTATCCTTTTTTTATCTGACATAATAACATTTTTCGAAAAGAATGGAGCAACAGGGATCCCAATAAATGCTGCTACTGAAGTCATCATGCTGTTATTTGCTGATGATATTGTTATTTTAAATAGCTCGTGGCATAGTGCACAGAGAAACCTTAAAATATTAGAAAAATATTGCGCCATAAAGCCACTATCCTTAAACCCTCAAAAATCCAAAATAGTAGTTTTTCACTAGTCAAGTCCCCAAGAAAAAAAAAGCTAAAACCCCGTTTTTGGCATGATAAAAAACTGGAATACGTCAACTCTTATATATATATCTCGGAGTTCCATTCTCATCCTCCGGAAAGTTTCTAAAAGCAACGGAGCATTTTATACAAAGAGCATCAGTCGCCTCCTCACGTGTAAAAGATACTTCGAAAAGGGAAGAGCGACACATGGGAAACCAAGATTACACTTTTTGAAGCAATCATGGCATCAACTCTTCTGTATGTCTCTGAAATCTGGAGCATAAATTACTTGGACAAACTGGAAACGGCCAACCTTGCATTTTTCAAATCTTTGTATTTTTGGCCGAAATGCACACCAAACTATATGGTTAGACTGGAAACTGGACGGAGCCACATAACAGTACAGGTGTTGAAAAAATCCTTAATTTCTGTATAAAAATATTGTCAATCTCCGAAAATACTCGTAGAATAGCAAGAAAGTGTTTCAGTAGATTAATAGCACTGGATGCCAGTAATAATATATATAGTATAATTGGGTCTCGCAAGTAAAAGCAATAGCAAATTTAAATAATGTGCAAGAGTATTTTACCGATATCTCGTGTAGAAAAAATTTCCTAGCAAATAAAAACAAAATTTTGGAACATGCAACAAGTCACATATTATCCACCGACATCAATAGAGTATATAGTACATTATACAATCCCTTTTATAGAAGTGTCTGTCATTATACCAGCCCCCAACTCGAAGATTATCTTAAATTCAAAGTGAATATGAAGAAAGTAAGATTAGTAAGTCAACTTAGAATTTCAAGTAACGATTACTTGAAGCTGTATCACAATAAAAAAATGAAAGTAATTAAATCCGGAGAAATTTGTGAATGCTGCCAGGAATTTATATCAGATGGATTAAAACATTTATTATTGCAATGCTCGGAATACAGCTATTACAGAGAGCAATATTTGAAGAAGTTTATAGCCACAAGTGATGACTTAATGTCACTGGAAAATATCCTTCACATTGAGGACATTTATAAATTGAACATGATTTACTCATTCCGGTCAGCAGTTCGCAACTAGGCAACGACATAGTTTATACCATTATCTTGAAAATTAAACCCTATAATTTTGAAACGTCCAACGAAGTCAATTAATGCGTCACAGTAAACAAATGAACAAAAGTAAATACGTATATGTTGAATAGTACTAATCAGATTAAATTATAAAGAATTTTAGAAGTTTAAGTACCTGAAAACATTTACTAAAAAAAAAAAACAAAAATGTAAAATGTATTATTTTATTGTAGTAGGTTAATATTATGTCATTAGTTCTTTTATATATATATATATATATATATATATATATATATATATATAGGTAGAGCTTGGTAGAAACTCATATGTTAATTAGCTTTCTTTGTACTATTGACAATTCATCTTTGACCTCTGTTTAATGACATATACAAGAAGAAAATGTTCTAGATGAGTTCAAGGTTTGATCGAAAAACAATACAAAAATCAATTGAATGGAATAAAAGTTCAATCCATGAACTTTAATGCTTTTGTCAAGTTGAATTAGTCTTTTTATTATATACATTTCACAGCATGGTTCCATATGACTTAGGAATGAAGTAATACTGTACACTTGAGTTACATGCATTATATAATAATGCGGATAACCTAAGTAAAAATTTAACTTTGACCAAATTTAATAAAAACAATCTCCTTTCTTCGAAATTCCATAACGTTTTCTATAAATATGAGAAATAACCCAACGTACTTTTACTTGATACTTTTTTAATTCGTATTATATAAATGTGATTATATTTATATGTTATTTTAATTTCTTACACTTTGAGAACTATTTTAACTTTTTACTAAATAATTATATTTTTTTGATATTTCTTGGTTAGAATTATAGTTGTTATTGCTGGTTTTTTCGTTCTGTTCTATCTTTTGTTTAATATTGCTCTGCATGTATATTCTTATTTATTATTTTCTTGTGTTAGGTTTCCTACATGTTGCATTTTATATTCTTCTAAACCAACAAAGTAAAAATAATTAGTTTTATAATGCTTCATGAAAATATATAAATATGAAAAAAAAATGACAAAAGAGATCCAGCTAAAAAGTATGGCATCAATTTTGTCAAGTTGTAAGTGAAACTAAATCGTCAAATCTGAAAAAATTGAAATGTTTTATAAAACGCAACAAAAATTAGAATAATTATCGAAATTATATTTAATTTTCTTATTTTGATGTTCATGATGGTCTTCTTAAGCATGCTCACTGCTCATGCACCAGATATGAACATGGGTTACGAATTAATCTTAAATATTTAAACAGTTCTCCTTATATTCTGTAATTACATGCATTTTTATTAATAGATAGATGACGATAATTTTGTCTTCACTTTATTCCAAATAAAGTTACACTTCTAATAAAGAGATGCTGGATAGTGTTGAGATGCTAGGCACTCGGCAACCTTTTCAATCGGATGACATTAAATTCTATAATGACAAAAGGAAATAAAGTGTTAAAATTGTAGTAACGTTTCACTGGCGCTGAGAGAAAGTAGTTAGTTTTCACGGAAGGTCTTCTTGGGAATGTTCAGTGCCATTATGCCTGATTTGAATACGCAAATTCGGAATATCGACTTAAGCCTTCACTGAGTCGGACACGTCTAAAAACTGAGAGAACTCCCTCATTACTTTTGAAGAATTCTACCTGCATCTTTCGAGGATTTCAGTACTTCGTGTAATATTTAATAGATGGGAACTATTTTAGTGATGAATTATTAATCATTTAGAATTCAGAAAATTTAAATAGGTTTAAGTATTTTTATGAATGTGAAATGTTAAAACTGTTTAAAAACTGTTTATTGCTTTTAACACGCAGAATTGACATTTGTAAGTAACTAGCATTGGTGCTTATATTGAGAAAACAAAAAAGGGGCTGCCCTGTAAATAAGACTTTGGGCCTACAAAAACTTATTTTTGATAAGCACTTGCTACTTGCATCTCCAAAAAATAAAAAGCAACAAAATTCTCTCTAGCTATTAGACACAAAAAATATGTGTAGAGCTTTTTATGTTTTCAAAGAAAAGTTCTATAAATTATATTCTATAACATTCTTCGTTCCAATGCATTAGAAGGAGATATTGTATATTTAAATGAAATAATTTTAATTGAAGTGCCCCATTTACAATTTGTTTCTGATTAACCTAATTCATTACCCACCAGCTGAAAATAAAAATGAGTACATTTTGTATGTTTAATTGAGCAGGAGTACATGGAAGTCATGTAGCTAGAGTTTTCTTCAAATCACTAATCATTTAAGGCTACTGAGCTTAAATTACAGTTGAAGTAAGAAGCTCTAGATTTGAAGCTTACTTGTGTTAATTAGTGCACTTTACTCACACACTATATTGGCAGCCGAAATCAAATAGAACTATTAGTTAATAGTACAATACGAAATACATTTAATGACGGCAGCGAGTTTACGTAAGTAATATTGACTTTTTACAATGTTCGTTACCGAATTTTAGATTAAATGTAGTGTAAAGGAATGACTAAAAAAGAGAGCAATGCACAATGAATGTTGGTTTCTAAACAGTACTGTGTGTCAATTTTTTAAAATTTATTTCCAAGTAAGCTCCATTTATCTGAGAATTAAATGTTCAAAATAATTATTGGTTTATAAAAAAATATAACGTGCTTTATTAAAAACGTTTTCTATGAACTTTGTTTTAACATAGTACATCGAGGGTTATGGAACTTTGGCTTCTTGTCAGCAAAATTAACCCAGATTAAAAATGTAGAACAGAGTGAAACTATATCTTGAAATAACTCAACATTTATGCCTCTCTTTAGAAATAATAATGGGTTCCAAGAGGAGAGTTCAATATTTATTTTTTATTTATACAGGAGCATCCGCAACTATGCGATTTGTCTCAAAATTTAAAAATGTAATAAAATCAATATAATAGAAAAATAACAAGAAGTGTATCAACAATAAAAAAAATTAAAAACAACAAATATCATACTATAATACAAATATTACGTTAAACTAGTATTAAAGGTAAAAATTGAAAATGGATTTATTATATAAAAATAAATAAAAAAGGGTTATATATACATATTTTATTCCTATATACTAGTACATTTATATTATCTAAAATTATATTAAATTTAATCAATTATAAAAGTAAACAGAACGGAAGATTGCAATAGAGTATGCAGGAAAACTAACAGGTAATATCATATGGCAGGGGTTCTTTAAAGACTGGTGCCAGACGAGGTGTGCGTACTGTAGAACCAAAAAGCCCGTTTTAGTTTTACATAAAACGGAGAAATATTCCGTCGGTAACGAGCAAACAAAAATTGTGACCGCTATAGAGTTAACAGATATACATATAGTTATGAACGCACCTATTTTTGTCATCTCCTGAGTAGGATCGACGAATATTTGAAGAAATGTTTCGAAATTCTTGCAACTTAGCTGATTTCTCTTAAAAGGAATCTGGTAGAGGAGAGAGATCTCTAGATCTCTATGTGTTTACAATTGTAAGCAGGTCACTTAAAAAAGTGATACAAGTCACAAACAAAAATATTTTGCTATTTATTAACGTCCACTTTTTGCAACTAAGGCCAAGGGGTAAAAAAAAAAGAACAATAAGTAATATTTCGAGTATTATGACGTGATGGATCCTCTGGAAGCCTTTCTTCCTAGATCTTAACAATAGTTCCACACACACGCGCGACTATGTATACATTTA
This sequence comes from Riptortus pedestris, assembly GCA_019009955.1. NCBI lineage: Eukaryota > Metazoa > Arthropoda > Insecta > Hemiptera > Alydidae > Riptortus > Riptortus pedestris. The sequence goes on along the minus strand of CM032228.1, from coordinate 205,218,184 downwards.
CATATGTTGTGAGGCTTGTGGGAAAAATATTTACAGCATTCCTATATATATATATATATATATATATATATATATATATATATATATATATACATATATATATATATATAAATTTTAATATTTGTCTGTTAACGCTCTAGCGATCGTAATTTTTGTTTGATCGGTACCAAACTCGGAATGTAATCGTTTTATGTAAAAAGGAAGATCAATTTCGTTAATGGCTGAAATCGGACCAGTGGAAGGGGGAGGGGTTAGAGGGGGAATTTTGAAAATTCGAAATATCTACGTTATTATGCGTCGGATCGAAAAATTGCATAGAATTAAATTTACTATAAATATTGTTCTATACGTTTATTCTGTATCTCGAATATTATCCGAGATATTTGCATTTGTATTCTGTGTGTGGTCGGCAGGAGTCGGCTATGTTTGGGACTTTCCCCTGAGAGCTCTGGTGGCCTTTTCCGTAACTGTTCGTCCCTCGTGAATAAGTTTAGAGATTCCTTACTACTACAGTTGTTATTGGGCAGATTTCTCTATTGTAAAACTTCAATTGGGAAATCTGCTTAGATTACGCAGCCCCTGCGTGACGGACTTTTTATTTTTGGGGATATCTTCTAGTTGTTAATATTAATAATGAATAAAAATAAATGTTTTAGTATTCATTGCTTATCGATTCGTTTAGACTGAAGTTTACTAATTAATCGTCCCAGGCAGGGATGGACTTCATTTAGAGTGTTTATCCGTCTCTAAATAAATTCCCTAAGTGTACATGTGAGTCAAATCCACGATTAGCTTTCGACAAATCAAATAGTAGTCCATCGGTTTTTATCATGGCTAATATTATTTATTGAAGTGCTTAAAGTGAGTTACTGTTCATTTTTATGAATGAAAGAAATATTCTGAGATAGTTCATTATGCTCTCAGACAGATTTATTTATTGATTTATGCAGATTTTTGTTGCTTTAAAATAATAATGATGATTTAACATGGACCAATAGGGCAAAATATGCTGCTGGAAGATTTACTATTCACTTTTACTAATATTGACAATTTGACCTCGGCAGTTAGTATGGTTATTTAGTGGTTAATAATCTTCAGAAAGCCGGGCTGTCTCTGGCAACTTTTACTGGCAGTTTTAAGAGATGGATCGCTGACCACAACTTTCGCCCACCTCGAGCTTGCCTCAGTCTGAGTTATGGATGGAATTTGCCCGCTGAGTATTTCCTCCAAATCCAGCTTGTCTAATATTTACAACCAATGAAAAACTGTGGCCTCTAATGTTAATAATGTGTACCTACATATTGAGTATAATATTCATATTTGAGTTTTAATCAATATAATTTCAAAGAAATAAATGTTAGGTCTAGAAAACGTTGCTTATTTTGTTCTTCCATTCCCGTCATATGTTTGAAGTTAAAAATGCTACAGTATTTTGTTTTGTTTTTCTATATACTCTATATATGGGGGCTCAGGTTAGCCATGTGAGGTAAAGCGTTGACCTTAATCTCACATGGCAAACCTAGAGTGGCGAGTTCGATTCTCGCCTGGGTAAAGGAAATTATTTAGTGACGAAATTCATTAAATAACATCCTAAATCCCACCCTGGCTCGAAAAGGGTGGTAACCTGTAGATAACCCACCCCAATTAGCTTGAGTTGTAAAAATTGGACGTTAATAAATAATAATAATAAATGTTAGGTCTAGAAAACGTCACTAAGTAATTTAAGAAAACCGTATTTTGTTCTTTCATTCCATTCATGTGTTTGAAGTTAAAACAGCTACAGTATTTTTTTTTTGTTTTCTACGTACTCTTTATATTTCAAACAGTAATTCCAGTTTATATTCACTACACATTAATCCATAATTTAATGATAAGTATTTGCAGGTGTTCCAAAGAAAGATTCAATAAATTAACTCTTGTTTCATGTCTTTTTAAAGAAAGACCACAACCATGGACTTTGAAAACAATTTTAACTATTTAATACATAATCATACTTTTTTTTATATTTCATCTATTTATTTTTCTTATGCTCTTTATATTTCATACAACATTTCCAGTATATTTTTACTACATAATTAAACCATAAATAGCTATCATTGAATGATAAGTATTTGTAGGCGTTTCACAGAAATCTTCAACAAATTCACTCTTGTTTTATGTTTTTTTAAGAGAAATACCACGACCATGGACTTGTTTACTAGTTTTACAAAACTTTTCGTGATCTTGAACCTTGAAACCGTATAATTTGCAATTCCTGAGCTCAAAGCAACATTTGATAATCTTTGTAATTTAATTGGCTGGTTAATTAATATTATTAATTGTATATAAACTATAACTACAGAAGCTAAAATCTTCACTTTTCGAAAGCATTAATAAAGATGAACCGGTATTAGTGGGCTATAAGTTGAAAAAACCTATTTCTATTGTACACTGTATAATAATAGTGCAATTTTACCTAATTTACATTCTTCTTATTTTATGTACTTTATAGCTATAATATTACAGCGACATTAGTAGAATAGTATGTTTGTGAATTAGAAAATTGAACCATTACTAGAAGCCTAGAGGCAGCAACGATTTTGAAACAATGGGTTTCCAGATACCATTAATCCTCTTTCAGATTATCCAACTATTGTAGCACGCATCAAACTCTCTTTCTTTCCTATTATCTCTCGTAAAAATCCACGTTCCACTGCAACACATCAGTAACGGCTCAATGGTTACTTTCCAATTTTTGATTTTTCAATTCAATTTTCTGAAAAAAAAAATGTTTTGGCAGAGGAATTCCTAAATGAACAGTCGGAAACGTCTTTCAACTTACCTACTGTAATAATTTGTATTTTATAATTACAACGAACCTCTCGGTAGTGTTACTGTTTTCTTTCTTTTATTCTAAGTGATACCATCCGTTTGCTAACAAATGTAAAGCTGCTTTAATACTTTGGGACAGGTTTCCAATCAGATGACTTTTATAACTGATTTTATTCCCATATTACCAGATAGCAATGCATACAGATTCAGACCTTTACATCTAATGTCCGTCACAGAGAAGGTGCGTTAACTAAGTAGATATCCAGAGCTGGTGGATGCGCTCATGATCTCAACTCGTCATCTATTCTATTATGTCTCACGTTTTTTATTGTCAGACTTTCAGACGTATGCCAGAAGTTTAAAACTATAATATGAGCATAGTAGTTTTGTATTGTTTTGAGTACAATGTAGGCCACACATACCTGACACATAGACACTTAATGACAAGGACAGAGAAGCCTATATGCAAATACTGCAACAAGCACCTAACGAAACATACTGACAGACTGCATCCTACGAAAAAGCCTTGACGTACCCTACGATATGACTGAACTACTAACTGACAGCAGCCAATATATTCCACAAATACTAAAATACATAGGTCTACAGCATACTTCAAAAGATGTAAAAGGGATAACTTTTATTATATTCCTTTAGATATAGTACGGTTATGAGAAACACTCAGATATTTAAGGAATATTTTCCATACTATATAAATAAATTACAACCAAGGTGTACATGAAGGAATAAATATATTTTCTAACTACGCCCTAATCAGAGATCTTGCCAACCACCTTCGATGTGGAGCACAAACCAAATAAATAAAAATAAAATAAAATAGTACTATGCTCTAAAATACTTCAAATGTTTATGAATGATTCTGCCTGTTGAAAATAGTTTTCCCCCTGTTTTTATCAGTTGCTGTCTTAAAAAACTTGGAATATGCCCACAACATTGATTTGGATTTCTAGTCTACCTCTCTGCTGCAATGATATAAATGAGTCCACCCGAAAATATACTGGTTAAGTATATTGCAAAGCGTTTCCTGGATGGCATATCGGTAAATTAATGTTATTGAAATATTCTTAAAAACTTAATGCCTATTTTAATACTCCACGTGCCTCGTCTATAGTTTATTTGTTCTCAACCTCAGTGGAATAATTATCTGGTGAAAACAGTGTATTCTGGAGCCCTCATGAACCCCATCTTATAATATGTGGATTTTAAAGGAACGTCTTCATTCTACTTCTGACTTATTACAATATTGGGCTGGCCGGTGAAGTTCCAAAACGTCTCCTCCCAAAAGCTTTTGAATTTCGAAGTATTACTTTTTCAGCCAAGCCTATCATCTTCAGGGCTCCCATGGTTAAATTTCTAGACGCCACGTTGAGAAGATTACTGAGGAGGAACTTGCCTTGAAAGTGCTATATACTGTATTTTACAAAACTATTTTTGAATTGAGGCATGTAATTATTTTCTCTCACATTTAATGTTTTCTACATTCAATCAATATGAAATCAGAGGAATTATGTTATTGAAAACTAGTTCCGTGTACCTTTGGGTGGCTATTGGGAAGATTCTTGAGATAGTTTGTTCTTGTAGTAAGGTGGGTAAGTAACGGATAGAATAGCCCAGAAGTACATATAAAAGTCAGAGGCGTCGTGAAGACCAGTATCTTCCGGGCTGTGCAAAAGGCCCTCGCAATTTAAGTGTATTTCCAGGACAACAGAAAGTTCAAAAAACCTTCAGACCTACAGTTAGACATGAGTGAATCGTAAACCCTCCCCAAAAACAACATCCTTATCTGTGACTGATGAATCTTCAAAGAGTTGTTTTGTGGATTATCTAGCACCTCTTTTGAGGTCACTCCTTTTCTATAAACTAAATCAATTTACAAAATCACAAAGATAAATTGTTGTTATTTTGCAGTTGCCAGCGAAATTCTTTGAATTACTAAATAAACTATGAATTCACTCATTTAACTACAAAATGCATTTTATTAACCTCGATTAATTACGATTGCAATGTCCTCGTCCCGGGGGAGTGCCCATCGCTGAAATAGATCTGAAGAGTAGTGTAAATTGGATTTGAAAATCTTCAAAATATTACTTAGGAACGTGAAAGAGGAGAACAGATGGAGAATTGAACAACGTTTAACAACTAATTTTTATTGTGAACCTGAGAGCGTCTGTGACATTGGTTGGGTAATTTTGAAAGAATGGAAAACACGAACGGCTGTCCAAGTAAATGTTACATGGTGAATTGGATGAAAGACCGGATTGGAGTATTAGTAATCTAAATCTTCTAAGATGCTGGCAGATTCCCTTATGCTACGTAGACTGAAGCATCTCCTTTATTACTACCCACGCATATAAAACAAGGAGAAAATTGTACAAGTAAAGAACGTTTATAATAAGTGGGATTAGGGGCCAATAAGAGCTAAAATGAATAGCTGGTTTTACGAACCTGTTGATAGAGAGGAAAGAATGCCAGACCACGAAAAGAGCAGAAAACCTCAGTCGCCGCCTAGAGTGCAAACACAATAAGTAGGCTGTTTACACTCTGGCCTTTAGATATGTACGCGATGCCTGCACATTGGAAATAGTTTCATTAGAGAGGGTGGCGAAAGAGAGGGCGAGAGAAAGAGAGAGAGAGAGAGTGAGATTGAAGGGGGTGGGAGGGGTGGAGGAGGGGTGCGCGGGGGTGGCAAGGGGAGGGGGAAGAACGCTATAAAAGAAAGCGGAGCGGACCGCTGCTTCCATTCCACCCCCAGCCTCACCGGCACACGGCACATAGATACGTCTCACCTCTGCCACGACAGTAAGTCATCATCAGTATATCACCAGCATATATCCTACAAGTCTATATACATTCTACAATATACATTCTACAAGCCTCTAAACCTTCCTTTTCCATATATATCAACATATGTACAACTGTTAGAAATTTATAAATTATTTATATTTTATTTCAGAAACAAAAAAAAGTATCAGTTTAGCCGTTATAAAGTAAGTATTTGAGACAGAGACCTACAGTACACTTTTAGGATTCAATCAATCAAACTGTCGAATTTAGCCGTCTGACCAGTAACTGTTCAGAATAATTATGTTGACATAGTGTGGTACTAGAAATAAAAGGGTGTACAAATTTCAACAACCACTTTTGCTACAAATTCTTATGTAATTAAACAAACTCGTACAGTAGTGAAAATTTATTTTCTTAACATTGATAAAGGAGAACTTCATTCCAAAATACTTTATTCATGAGGTTTCAACATTTTTTTGTAGGTCGATTAGTGCACTTCAAAATATATTTAAAGTATCATTAAAATTTTAATAAAATAATTGAAGTAAAAAAAAAGTTCGTTTTGAATTTCAAAATCTGGTTTAATTTTATTCAATAAGAAAAATTATTTAAATATTTTTGAACAATTTAACAATTTGAATTATTATTTACTTAATAATATATTCATATAAAATTCACAAATTAACGTTTTTTTTTGGTTAGCGCACTGGGAGTTTCCCTATTGTGAAAGGTGTTTAATGAAATATACTCTACCTTCACCTAACAAGTTCTAATACGATTCACTGTATGACATTTTTTTTTCAAACATTAAGGTGAAGTAACAAATCTGATTCGTAACCTGTAATTCTGAAAGACGTTAATTATCTGCTTGTCATCCAAAATAACCATATTTTCTATTTGAATAATTGTTTACTTCTAACATTCTAAAAAAAATATTTTTTTCTAAACAACTGAACAAAACATTTCTTCTGAATTAATGATAGAAAAATATGAAGGGAATGTAGGAACGGAATTTCCTCAAATCAGAATGCTGTTTATATTTTTTTTAAAGCAAACTTCTTCGACATTAATATTGAACATAATATATTTTTTTTCTTTTTACTTGACAAAAGTATAGTTAGGAAAGTATGCCGTAAACTACCGACATATTAATTAAACTTCATGAAAACGAGAAGTTCAGCTCAAAGTTGAGATGAGTACATATATTAAAAAAAAAAAAAAAGTTCATAAGATTGGAGATACAAGATATTAAGAAATAACTCTATTCATAGATTAAATGTGCTTATCTAGGATTAATTTTAGATTCACATTGATCATTTAAACACACGTTTATTATCTGGAATCGGTTTGAAAGACATTGAAAGGTCGGTAAGAATTGTTTTCCAGATGCAGTTATCTCATTACATTCAAATTGTTATTGTGTTCCACTCTTGCACGTAGTTATTGTAATGAAAAAAATAATAATGCTTAACAATTACGAATTATACAAACTAATCTTAATAAATGATTTATTTTTATTATTTATTAACGTCCACTTTTTGCAACTTAGGCTTATCTACAGGTTACCACCCTTTTCTAGCCAGGGTGGGATTTTAGGACGTTATTTAATGAATTTCGTCACTAAATAATTTCCTTTGCACAGGCAAGAATCGAACTCGAAATGAGTTTTATCTGAAATAATTTTATTGTTTGTTACTAGGATTTCTATGTAAGCGCAGAAATAGAGGGTAAAATTAGGAGGGGTTAAATTATTAAACTTGTGTTTACAAACTTAAATTTACAAATATTTTATTACAGCTAAAAAGTACTCGGTGATTCATTAAAATATTTTTTATGAATAGATTTCTTAAAAACTTTATGTCTCAAACAATTTCTAGACCATAAATGAGCTTTTAAATAACTAAAATGATTCTAAAATTAAACCACGATAAACGTATTTAATTCATGAATAGAATTATTTCTATATGTATTCATCTCGACTTTGAACTGAACTTTTCTTTTACATGTTTTTTAAATTTAATTAATATGTCGGTAGCTTATGACATACTTTCCTAACTATACTTTCGTTAAGTAAAAATAAGAAAATATATCAAATTGAATGTGTAGAAGAAGTTTGATTAAAAAGAATTATAAACTTGAAGGTAATTCTGTTCGTAAGTCCCTTCATACTTTTCTACCATTAATTCTACATTAGTTTAGTTGACAAGAAGAAAATGTTTATTTCGAATATTAGCCATAAACAATTTTTAAAATTGAAATTATGGTTTTTTCGGGTGCCAATCAATTATTTACCACGTTTCAGCAATACTTGGGAATGTAATATGAATCAGTTCAACTACCACTACTATCGGTTCAAAATAATTTTAATGCCATATCCAAACAAATAAAAAAATTAATTGAACATAAACTTTTTCTTTTATAATTTTTTATTTATTTTATTAAGCATGCATTGTCGGTGCCTGATTTAAATATGAGTGTGTGCGTGTCTACTCTTAAAGTTAATAAAATTAACTAAACAAATCTCTTTACTTGTGATTATTAACCATGATATCTTATTATTGGAATTCTAGTTTTTGTGATGAAAATGAAGGAAAAATTGGAACTTATTAAAAGCATGGATTAATTAATTTGGCACGCGATTCGACACCAAGATTCGTGAAGTGATTGATTAAATTAGAAATTTGGTAAAAATTAGGCTATTCTAGTAATTTGAGAATTCCAAGTTGGTGTACTGATGATACTATGAAAAATAAGAATTAATATTATTAGTTTTTCACCAATTATTTATCTGTCAGCTATAATTACAATTCTGGGTACTAATATTTTATATAATTTTTGGTTATAAAATAATTTAGTTGAGCATGGAATTCACCTAAGTAAGTTTCTGATGAAAATTAGTTTAGTCAATTATTTATAAAGGCCTATTGTCAATGTTTCATAAAATTATTAGAAGCAAATGGCGTACATTTTAGTACCTTAGCCAATATTCATTAAACATATTGAAGAAAAGGGAGTGTCTTTCTTAATATGGAATAAGATAATCGAAATTATTTCTTTTTCCTGAGCCAGGATTTATATATTATTTTAAATAAGGGTTTAGACGTGTTTTCTTATTTTTAAAAATATTCCCTAATTTGACCTCGAAATATTTAAGATTATGAAAATTCAATATCATTCAATAATTATTGCTCATAATGGAAATGGTTGAAAAAAACTCACCAAATAGCCATATGGAACAACATCCTTCCCACGATTAATACTAAGGTTATTGTGCATTAGATTTCGTATTGAATGAAAACCTTAAGGTAGTCAGACTTTTTATAAGAATCTTTATTAGAACATTAAATCGATTCAGTCCAAATCATGGATTAAAAACTATAAACTCCCAAAACGGTATCTGGTAATAAATATCCTTTGCATACGGGTAATCTTTCAATCCAAAGAATTCTCTTAGTGAATTGCATATTCGTTTGTCGATAACTTCCAAGTTATTCAAACATAGACTACTAATATAATATATTCTAGACACGTTATAAGCTAAATTGAATGATTATACTTCTAGTTACATATTACTTATCGATATCAGAAACCTAATATATGAATGAATATAATGTATATGTTAACAAGCCTGATGAGATATAATTAAAAAAAAAATTCCTGACCTCATTGAATAAGAGAGATTTTTATTTTTGTAGTCAAAGCTCAGTCTTCTTAAAAATGCAGGACATATATGATGGCTATCATATTGATTAAATCAGGAGACGTACAAATCAAAAAGCTTAAATGTTATATTCATAAATGATATCAAGTCTGTGGAATACCTTAGTTTATGAGGGACAGAAGTAGAAGTTGCACGCTTAACCATTTTCGCATAATTATTTCATGTCTTGTATGAAGACACCAACTTGCAGAACATGTAATACGACATTAACAATCAGACACATACTTACATACTGCAGAAGACGAACAGAAAACATAACTCATGACCTACAAGAATTAGTAAAGCTCTTTTTTTATTATAAAAAATGTGCTTTAATATTTTTTTTCATTTTAGGGGACTCAGGTTAGCCCTCTCGCCTGTGTAATAGGAATTTATTTAGTGATGAACTCATTAAATAAAACCCTTAATCCCACCCTTCCTAGAAAATGGTGGTAACCTTTAGATAACCAGTCCCAGAAAGCTATATTAGCATAATGTGTAAGCATAAATATAATGGTTTTTTTTTATTATAAGGAAGATGTTTAAATATTTAAAAAGAATTATCATAATCAATGAAATATAAATGATCATGATAAATTAAATTTACGGCAAGTATTTATTTATAGTATAGTTTAGAGGGTGAGTATAGTATGAGAGCTGAGTTCGATTCTAGCCGAGTTGACGTCAATAGGAATTTATTTAGTGACTAACTCATTATATAAATTGTTGAGATGCTGGATGGTGAAGGAATTATTATCTCATGTAAGAAAAGAAAAGCCTCGTTCTTTCATAGTATTATTTACTTATTTTATTAACGTCCACTTTTTACAACTAAGGCTAATTGGGACGGGTTATCTACAGGTTACCACCCTTTTCTTGCCAGGGTGGGACTAAGGATTTTATTTAATGAATTTCCGACTAAATAAATTCCTATTACCCAGGCGAGAATTGAACTCAACAATCCTGTTCACTAATTCTATTAAGACCTTTTAGCTATCCTGAACTCCCTTTAAAAAATTACTGAACTTCATTAGAAATAACTTGTCCCTTATAAATAGACAGCACAATGTATGGTCAATGGTCCAATAGCTGAACAATCCTCTTTTATCCTATAAAATTAGATTAAAATCAAACATCAAATACCACAAACCATTACTTACATCTTCTCATTTCTATTACAGTTATCTTAATATCTGTCACTAGCTACATTGTGAAAATTCACAAATCCATATGGTTTTCCGTATCGCTTTCTGGTTTCTACTATTGTTTTACTTTTCCTCAATTAATGAAAGATAAGAAAACTGTTTTGTTACACTCTCATAATTTATATGTTTAGATCTTAAATACAGTTTTTTTTAGAATGGGATACATTGCAGTGTGCTAAAATGCTAGGTCCGAACTCTTAAACATTAACCTCACACTCTCTTAACCTTACTCCATACTTAGTTCGTAGAATCTTCTATTGATATTATAGTCGCATATAGGCATATTGTAGAAACTTATTCTTAGTTACATTAATTGTTTCTAAAATTCTAATCTATAAAACTTTATTTATTTATTTATTAACGTCCACTTTATACAACTGTGGCTAATCGGGACGGTTTTTATACAGGTTACCACCCTATTCTAGCCAGGGTGGGACTAAGGATTTTATTAAACGAGTTCGTCACTAAATGAATTCCTATTTGCCCAGGCGGGAATCGAGCTCGCCACTCTAGGTTTACCATGTGAAATTAAGGCCAACGCTTTACCTCACAAGGCTAACCTGAGCCCCAAAAAAAAATTCACAGTTAAAACACAAATAGTGGACGTTAATGAATAATAATAATAGTTCAGTTGGCTACACCGTCCCTTCACTTAAAACATTATACTTGTGTAAATCACCACTGTTGTGGTATGCATCAGTTAAATAAATATAAAAAAAAAATATTTTTTTTTTAAATTCATTTCATTATGTGTACAACTATTTTATTTCCGGTACATTGTAAAAGTAACGATAAAATACTGAAACGGTTAATTCGGGAACATTTAGAAAAGAAGAAATGTTTTCAGCCTAACTAACTGTAAAGTAAAAATTATCCGGAATAAAAGGTACTTATAGTCCTTCTAAATTAAGAAATACGCTATACATCTCTACATTAGCAACTCCCAAAATGAAAAATTAACTGTGAAATACTTCATACAAGTCTGTTTTAAATTTGGATAACCAAACAGCTAGATAAGATTCCCACCATGATGTTCTTGGAATCTTATACAAATAAAGATCAACTTATTGAAAAGTATTACTGCACCTAAAGAAAAAGAAACATTTAGGGAATATGTAACTATTTATGAACTTTCAATAAATTTCTAGACCAGAAGGGGGGGGCATGTACTGACAATGTCTATTAATAGAGCTTGAATAAACCGAAACTAATTATTAAAAGTTTCTGGGATAGGCAATGGTTCGTAATGTATGGAACACCACTTTTTTTCATCAAATTTAAAAATATTCCACATGTTATGTGGTATTTTTTTCCAACCTCTTGAATTTGACATAAAGCGTACTTCTTAAAATCATTTACTAAATTTCTATCACTAATACTCTTTTAAGTAAACTTTTTTACTGGAATTCAAAGTTATCATGTGCCAGTCGATACATTAGGATTTGCCGTAGCAACATAAAGTTGAGGTAAATTAATAATAATATAATAATATCCCGTTTCATGAGCTTTGTTGACTTTCTTTTCAAATGTAAAGTCTACAACATCTTTTCAAAAATTATTAATTTTTAATTTAAAAACTTGTTACTGAAACGACTTACATGTTAATCAAATATTTTTGTAGCCTAGTTACTCCAAAGTAAGCCAAAGAAATTCATATTTCGAGTATTAAGTCCAGGAAATACGGCAGACAAAATTACTTTAGAAGATGAGATTCTTTAAAAAAGTTCATTTCAATCTTGCATAAAATATTCAGAACTTTCTCTGCTACTTAAAGGAGTGGTTCAATTAGTTGCTGTGCATTTAGTCCAAGAAATTACACTATAAATTTATCCGAAACATTTTTTCCAATCTAAATCGCTTTTTTTCACAAGGCTGTTGGTTGCGTGCAAGAGCTATATTCCCGTAGTTAGGTTTGTAATTCATAATAAATGCAGTGAACACATAAAACCTGAAGAAGCGCTAAAAATGTTTATAGCCCGCGTAAAATGTTTCAACTTTTACAACAAGTAGGAGAATTATTCAGTAATGATTTCTACTCATTTAAAGTTAGGAGGTACTTTTTTAAATTATTCTTTGTGAAAAGAGGTACCGAGCACGATTGGTCTAAAGCTAGAGAATGTTTCATAGAAATGGTTGCTAAAAGAAAAATTTAAATATTAACAATTTAATTAATTAAAGTATATATACACACGAGTAGACCGTTCACAGTCTTTTTTTACCTCACAAACAGACACGCTTGTAATAAATGAAAGCATTATGAATGATGTGGAATGAGTAATATTCTTTGAAACCTAGAAGCGGATAATAAAAAAAAAAAATTGCATCCGTGACTCATAATGTTAACATATAGCAATTGTTTTATGTTTTTTAGTATGTTTTTAAAGGGATTTCAGGGTTTTTAACGATTTTATCCTTGATTTGTTATAACATATATTTTTGACCGCGCAACTTATGTCATTAAAAAATAGTGAAATCCTGCAAGACCGGAAACGGATATCTATATAAATAAAACTCTATTACTAGTCTGACATTCTATTTACATTTGGCAGGAAACAATTTTTTTTATGTGGAACAAAACTCCATTTATTAAATATTTTGAATACTTAGGGACATTGATTCCCTATTAATTTTATAAATCAAATTCCTATAAATTGTAGTAATACTATCAAAAATAGTTAACAAAAAAAATTTTTATTAAATAAAGATTTTAGTTACATAAAATTAATACACTTACCCAATTAATAGAACAGATTGGTGATTGTAATTAATAAGCAAGGGAACACTAATTTTGGCATTCTGGTGTTAACTATCTTATTTAGTTGAATTAGCAACTGTTGCAAGCTGATGTATAAAAGGTCATGGAGGGAAAGTGTTTCTTTCAGAAAATATGCCTCCCTTTTTTCCCTACTTCATTCTGGGCTCTTGCTTTATTTTGCTTTTAGTCTTGCATTGCATTAAGCCCTTTTTTCTCGGAATATTAAGACCCGTCTTTCTATACAGGGACACATCTTTACATCTTCCATTTCTTGGCTGTTACTAGCGAGTGCATTTTCTTTTTTGTGAGTAATAAATGTACAACCAAATGTGCTTCACAAGTAAAATAATTTTAGACATTTTGAAAAATTCAAAACAAAAATATTCCCCACAGTTCATATTTTCCAGAAAATGCTATGATCTGATCTCTCTGTATATATATCATGTAGGGGAAAAATAGAAGATTTTTTTTGTTGTTTTCGTAGTTGGGTGTAACGTGATTTATTTAATTGAATGGAGATCACCTCTAAAATTGTGATTCAACTTAAAGCGGGGAAAAAATATAAATACACAACATTAAATTCAAAATATTAGTGACTTTACATCTAAAGAAAAAAAAAACTATAAGGAGGGAGAATCTTATAGGAGGTAAACTGTAGATGCTTATGTTTTACAAGTATAGTGTTTACTATTTATACTTTTCCATAATGAAAGCTTATATATTCAGAAGCAGTCACTCAGACTTACCAGAAAAATGGTGTTTTACCACTTGAACATACCACACACAAGCACGCAGGCACACACACACACACACACACACACACGCACACGCGCACACACACACACACGCACACGCGCACACACACGTACAACAATTTATTTGCGTTTATATTTCATAAAATAATTCATTATTTCTTAAATACATAAACATCATCTTGACTGCTGTCGGCTAGTAGAACATAAATTTCTGGGCCATGGCCATTTCATCTCTAGCTCATTTTCAATGGTTGCATTAATAAAGCCTCATTGGTATTTACCATGATTATTAAATTCATTAAACAGTCCAATACTTGTGAAAAACATGTTAAAGTTCAAGTTCTCAAGGAGATGAGCTGTAACATGTAGTTTAAGGTTAACAAATGTATTTACATTATTATATAGTATAATATACTACATAGTAGTTGTATGGTTCATTTTATTTTATATCAGCCCTACATCTATTTATAAAGATATACTATAGTATAGTAAGTATTCTAATCATGACATTGCCATTAAGCTAATCTCAAATAACTAGCATTATTATAGCAATAATTTAAAATAATATGAAACCTCTAGCAATAATATAATTTGTTTTAAAAAAATATATTACATTCATATTTTTTCAGGAATATATCGCCTCAGTTGTGGAAGTCATATTCCAATAAATAAATAAATTAAGTAGACTATATTGTTTATATGTTACAGTTAAATGGGCCAATACAATAAAGTATCAAAGGGAAAAAGTGAAATTTGAATTAAAATCAGCACTTTGATACTGTAAATAAAATTTGTGAGAGCCTACCAATGAGTGACGCTTTTTTATTCATCTATATTTTATTGCATTTATGATTAAATTTTTAATATTTCAAATCAAGGTCTGAAATATATTATTTTTCTGAACCCCAATAATATTATACAATAATTATTTTAAATTTGTTTTTTAAGGGCAAATGTCTGAGATATTTAATGTTTTTTACTCTGTTACAAAGCGAAATTGCAAGGAAATATGGAGTTATCGTTTAGCCGACGGATATACAAACACTTTGGACTACATATTTTCTGAGTTTCCAGCTAACTAGCTTCACATTCCAGTAAATGCAGAGGGAATTATTTGAAAGCCAATTATTTCAACTACTATGGAATAGTTTATTTCTGAGAAGTTTCACAAGGAAAGTCAAGACCAAGAGTCTTTAATGCAATATTGTTTTGAAAAATAACTTTCATTTTCTTAGTTGTACATTTTTCTCTAACAGTAAACTTCTCGTATATAATAATACCCATTTCAATAGCTATACCGTTGTTTACAAATAACTATGAAATGATTGAATAGTTTCACATTAGCAGGGAACAATTAAGTGCTCAATCCTTGGAACAATGTTGTTTAGTAGAAACAATAGTTGTATAAAATCATATATGGAACGAGGAGAATTATGTAACATTTGATCTGATTCATAATAATAGAGTTTCCTTGAATTTCAGAGTCTACCTCTCCTTATGGTTCCTACCAAATAATACTTTCGAGCATATAACGTAAAATATTGATAGATGACGTCAAACATTACATAATTACATGTATCTCACATAGTAAAGATCCAATAAAAAATATGTTGTGTATTTAAGCTTTGAATGCGTCTGTTCATGATATATTGGCTTATTAACGCTTAAACATTGCCAGAGAAGCTTATTTACTTTAAGCCACGATCGGAATTTAAATTAAAAATTTAGCAAAAAGCACATTGAGAAGGTTAAAATAGAGTAGGACGTCATAAAAAACTTTTAATAGAAAGAACTACAGACAATTATTTTCTTTCCCAAGGAATCAGCCATATTTACCTATAGAGAATAGGAAATAAACTCTTGATTATCATACAAAGACATTTCAAATGTTTATTTGGACAAATCATTTTATGTAACACTGCTAATTGTTGCCCTATAATGCATTATATGACACTCTTTGGTTGAAGGTTTATAGAAATAATTAAAATTACTTATTTTTTAGTATTTAAGCATTTGTTTTTCTACGAGATTTAAAGTTAAGTTCTCGGAATAAGAAGGCAAAGCAGATCAAAGGATAAGGAAAATGTGTTCTTAGTCAGGTCCTATGTTCGCAGCATGTTCTGTGAACCGACCCCATAAGGAAGCAAATTCGTGCGCTGATTCGTGACTTTTCCCGCACCTAACAATTGGAGAACTATGGTTATGTCTTCCTTTCATCGCTGTTACTACTGGTAAAATACTGCTTCATTAGTGGAACAGACTTCTGTTTCTGGAATTTCATTGTCCCGACCATTGTTTTTGGCTATTAGAGGGCTATAATTTCCCCTAACCTCTAACGCTATATTTATCATTTGCTGAGGTGAGGACCTAGTTTTCAAAATGCCAAAATAACAAACTCTTTACGAGCGAAGGTGCGAATCAACTTCTGTTTTGACTGCCTTACATTTATTCATCATGGCACAACCACCGACATGTACTTTTTTTAATACTAGGATGGTAGATATCACATTCAACATAAAAATACAAACAATCGTTTACATTTCCTGGAATAATTTAATGCCACATATAAACGCCTAATTAATGCTGCAGAGGCTAATTAAGACGAATTAACATCATGTACCACCGTTATTTTGCCCAAAATTGAGGTCGTACTCATGACACGATATTCGAAGTTTTTCTTCAAATGTTCATCGATCCTACCCAGGAGATGACGAAAGTGAGGTCCTTTCAAAACTGTATATATATATATATATATATATATATATATATATATATATATATATATTTATATATATCTGTTACCGCTCTAGTGATAACCAAACTCGATACTTAGTCGTTTTATGTAAAAAGAAAGATCAAGTTTTTTAACGGCTAATATCGCACCAGGGAGTGGGGGGGGGGGAGAATTTTGAAATTTCGAAATATCTCCGTTATTATAAGTCGTATCGAAAAAATGTATAGAATTAATCGTATATAAAAGTAAATGTACTATAAATAGTGTCATGTACATTTATTCCCTATCTTGAATATTAGTCGTGATATTTGCGTTTCTAAGTTTTCAGCCCTCAGCAAACCCCCACTTCTACTCACGCTACATAAACAATACTCTGTTATCTAATAAACCACATCATTTGAAGCTTAAGTACCAAATATTGTTTTCAAGAGACATTTATTATACGAGATACATGAAAATATGTTCTGGTGACCCCCCCCCCCCCTTTCTTTAGTTTTGGACTGCTTAAATTTGATTGATTGAGATAAAAACTATTCTGATTCATTATAAATTACAGTACTAGTTATAGTAAATAGTTTTCAATCATATGAATACATTATATTCAGATATATTACAGTAATTGTTTTTCTTTCCGGTAAGAAGTTGGCAGGACTGTTTGTTTACATTACAGATGCTTTCCGTCGGGAGGTTTCTTATTACCGTTTGTATTTATTCACTTAATTTTTAAAGTGATGTTGTGTTATCGGTATGTAGATTTATCTATTGTTAAATCTGCTTAATTTAGGCAGCCCCTTCGTGACAGACTTTTTGATGAGGCCTTTACCCTCATGGGCTACGGGGCCCCATAAAATAATTTTATAAAGAATGTTTATTTTTTTTTAAATAATTAAAAACAAACATATAACATTCTATGAACAGGTATTTCAGAATTTCTTAGATGACAGTTGTATAGCTTGTTCTTATTAATTTTTTATGATGTCTTTCTATTTTCTCACCTACATTTTACTTAAATGCTTTCGATTACCTTTAATCTCGATGATGATGAAATAATACCCATTAAGTATATGGGGATTGAGAGATCAATTCGCATAACAACCCCCGTTAACCTAGGAGGACCTAGATTGTGTAATCCCCATTAGTCCGATGGACTTCCTTATATTCGGGACTTAGGGCAGTGACAGATGTTCGTAGAAGCCTTTACCTAGTAAGTTGACTTCCCTCTATATATTTATGTAAAATATTATTATACATGTATAAAGAAGACAACAGGACTGGTTTTTATCAGACAACAAACTGAGCCAAATTAAAACTATAGTTAAGGGATGGAGTAATAAATATGAATCATTTGATCGAAGAAACGAAGTAGTCCTTGCGAGATTCTCCCCTAACCCATGGTTATCTATTTGCACAGAATGCCTAACTGCGATGTGTGTAATGCTCTGCTTACAATAAAACACCTTCTAAAGATCCCTCATGACTTACACGACTTACTTACTGAAGGTAGCCCAGCTCACACATTTCCATAATACTCCAACATTTACACGACATTAACATATACTCATAAATTTAGTAGTATTACAGTTTAAAATTCTTTTTAATTCTTCTTAAATTGAAGCTTTTTAACCTTTTCCCAGTAAAACATTTGACTCTGTGTGTGTGTGTGTGTTTGCGTGTGTGTGTGCGTGTGTGTGTATTTGTATGTGTAATAGAGAATGTGGGAACATATGATTGTGAATGTTTAAGATATTAGAAAATTTAATCTGTTCATTTTATTTATGTACATACCAATTTTTATTTATTTGATTTTAGTTTTAATTTTAACCGTTGAAAGTATATAACTGTAATTTTATTAGCCTTTATAGTTTTTAATTATCTAGTTTCTTTATAAGATATTAATTATTAATAACATTTGGTATAACTGACTATCCGGACAAATTATAGTTTACTGCGTGCTATAAAAATATTTGTACTACATACTACTCAACTGAACGTTGATTAAAATAGCGTTGTGCAGTTTCATTCTTGATTTATTCGAATTTAACATATTGAAAGGTTGTTTAATGTGATTAGAGTAGGAGCTAATGGATAATGATTCCTGATATTATTTAACATTTATTATTATAGTAGTTTATCAGCAGAGTTAGGAGGATTACTTTCTCCAATCAATATCCACTCAAGGAGGATGAGTTAATAAATTATTATCTATTTTCAAATAAGAACCTCTTAATGGGACTCTTAACTATTTATAAAGCTAGACTTTCTACTTTCTGTTCAAAATAAAGGAATGATTTTTATTTGTTCAATTCTTTTCGAAAAACATATATTTCACGCAATGGATTCCATGACTTAAGTAAGTTCCAACTGGTAAATTTACAATGTATATGTTTGGTACATTTCATGCAAATCTGCCTTTAAGGATTTACTTGAGGTCACGGAACGACTAGACTCAGATATTTCATTCCAATTCGGAAAAAAATGAAATTAAATTCGTTGAAAACATCGGGAATTTAAACAAAATGTAAATATATTTCTGGTTGGCATTCTATGTCCCAGATGTACTCAGGCATCCTTGTGGGGATTGAGGTAATCTCAGTATTTCTACGTATAGCCCCCGGAGTTGAACCTGGAATGATTTAACCTTTTATCTTCTTTGTACTAAGCAGAGGATTTTTCTAATCTTAAATATTTTCGGTTTTCCTATTTCAACGAAAACATCACTTTTAACCTTTTCTGAAGCCATTTTAACTAGGATAGGAATGACGTCTGTTCATATCTTGCGTAGCTCAAAAATGGCTAATCTGAGTATGTTGATATTTCATATTTGGGAGTATTGGAATTCGAAATGAAATAATTTTAAAGGAAATGCCACGGAACATTTTGTTTATTTAATTTAATAGGAGTACAAGGAAGCGATTTTTATTCTTTTGCAATTCTTAAATTTTATTTGCAATTTCGTCAATTTTATTTGACCCATCAGAGCGCTAATAATGGAATTTTTATGTGATTAATTATTTATGAAGTTCATAGATTGTGGTCTGATTTATTAAACATTACTAGCAAAGATGTATGCCATAACTGTTAAGCCAGTGATGAGTATTGATCTCTTAAGTGAGAACATTAGTTTCGTGTTTTATGATTTTCGATTTCAATCGTTTGTACAATACAAGAGAAGGAGGAGAGTTCTAGATGATTTTTTTTATGTATAACTAACAGCCAATATTTTCAGTGTTTTATGCTTTAGGGAGGGGTTGGTTTCTCTTAATAATTTTTAGTGAGAGTGTCTTCTATTTTGAATAGACGTTTGGCTTATTCAGCAATGATAATAGTGCTTTAACTGAAAGCGCTTAGTGCATTAAGGATCGGCGTATATTGGGTTGTGTACAACATGTTCAGTGAGTTGGGGTTGGCTGGGGAGTATGCAGCTCAAGCCTAATTCTGAATATGCTATATCAGATTGGCTATATATCCTTCTCGAGCCCAGTTATGTACTGCTGATAATTCTCAAAATGTGTCAGGATATCATAAATTTTGCGAACAATTTAGTACTGGGCACTTAAATTAGATATTTTATGAAATTTTAGATTTTTTCGTGGACTAGTCGAATATTGTAGAGGTAAATAGTATTTTTTTTAATTTATTTTTTTACGTAAACACAATAGATTATTTTTTTAATATTTGTCGATTTCAAACCAATATTTTGAGCCCGTAGTGTCAGACACTATCTTTTGCTTGACTAGTATTTTAGTGATAATGATATATTAACCCGGTTGCTTCCATACATCCTGGATTAAACTGCAGGAATCTCTTTATCCACTGTGCATAGAGTGTGCGTGCATTGTTTCATTCGCAGCGACCCGAGCCTCTTCCCTGGGGATCTCCCATTTCCTCACACATTCCAGTAGCAAGTTCCATTTTTTACTTTAAATGTTCTAACCTGTTGCACATTTCTGCATTTTCATGAACTACTTTGAATACCTTAATTATGTCAAATGCAACAAGAATCAACTTCTGATTCATAAATGCGTTACGGGTATTATTTTACTCTATTCTCTATGTCAGAAAGGTTTTTTTTTTTCTAAGGAAGAGTGTAAGAGGTATTGGTCTGTAATTTGAAAGATTATATTCGACACTTAAGGGATAATAGGATGAAAATCCCTTAGTCTCAGTAATTTGATGAAAAAAAGAAACGATTTTAATACAAATGTTAACATAAGATCCTAACCTGAATATTTTATAAACATTTAAGTTAAATCAGTTGGCACTGGTATAGTGGGTAGAAAGACAATGGTACAACACTTAAGACCTGAGGGTTCCAGGGTGGGGGGGTACACGTACAATATCAAAATATTGATAATTTACCTGACCCTGTTAGAGGACTTCTATGTTGAAAATCTGCCTTCCTCCTTTCATCATCGTAAGACAATTGAGTAGGATAATGAATAAAGGAATTTCTAACAATACGACAACACATTAGTAGATACAAAAGTATCTATTTATGTTAAATAGATACTATTGTATCTACTAATGTAGCTCACTTTCGAAAGCCCAGTGTCATCGCCCTACTTCATTTGTAGTAAACATTCTAAAAAAAAAAATATCAGTGGAAATGCTGAGTCTAATCAGCTGATGTCGTTCAATAGGTTAAGCAGGAAGAAGAAACTGAAAGATATATAGAAAGAGAGAGAGTGAAAGAGCTGTAGGTAGAAATGGTAGTAGGTTCGTCAGAGGCATTTCTATCCTAAGCCCTTACCCGAGGGATGGAGTCTCGGAGTGGGGGCAGATGGAGAGTTAAAGCACTCTCTCGCCTGTTTTAGTTTCAAATTACCAAAGAAATTATCCTGCAAGTGTTCTTCCACTCTGTCAAAACTGAATTTCCTTCTAGGTTCCATCAACTTCCTCCAAACTCATTTCTCCCAGGCGGATCCACGCTTTTACTTCTGTTTACGCTGCTTTTAGTTCGGTGAAGACTTTGCTTGATAGTTGCCCGAGTTCAATTTAATTGCAAATACATGTTATTTTTTTTGGATGTGGGGCATAAGGAACTTATAAATGAAGTTAAGGAGGGAATGATCATTAAGCTTTACTTATCTCTCATTGCTCATATTTCTAGCTAAATTCCCTAAAAGTCCCATAGCAAATAAGATTATTCTCCCTTAAAGGAAAGGTATCTGGTGGTTTCACAGTTTTACTTTTAGGGTCAACGACGGACTGTTATGAGTGACAATACGTTTTATAATTATTAGATCTATTCTGAATTTAGCATATATACTCACTGGACACATAGAGTGTGTCGTTAAAGTTTTGGCAGCTTTGATCGATAATTCTTTAAGAGACTATTATTATTATTTATTAACGTGGCGGGAAATATTTAACTTCGAAATATAGTATAATATAGTAGGATTAATAGCCTCGTACTTTCTCCGGGTTTTCAAGGATATACTTACATTAGAAGGTATTCAGATATTGATATTAATTTCATTCATAACTTGTTATTCAGTTTCTAAATTCTGCGCCTGATAAAAAATCAGTCACACAAAATGCAAGTTGAATTTGTTGACCAATAGTACAGCTAATTCTACAAATGAGATAAAGATACAAGCCTATTCCATAACATGGACGAGTTGACCACTTGATGATATAATTTCCAAATTTACTATTTGCCCATCTCAACAAATTGGAAAATTCATCGTCATTATACAGAACTCTGAATTTTAGAGACGGAGTTTTCACAATAGAAAATTAGCATAATTGAAAATATGCTTTACATAGCGCATGAGAAGTACTGAATACAAAAATATATTTTTGTTGACGTAGAAGTTTATTTTTATACACATTAGAGCATTATCAATTTTAGTTGCTGTATATATTTGACGAGCGAATTTACTCGTTGGGAACGAATGACTGTATGTCTGTATATTGTATTATTTGATAATGAACATAACCGGTAGGATGGTGCTGAAATTGAATTTGCAAGTTTAGTGTACAGTTTATTGGTGCTTTACAGTTATTGTTTGAGTCTCGATAACTGGTTTAAGTGGTTTAAACTAATTAGTAATCAAGAGAAGTAAGAGAAATGTTCAAAGGTTTAATAGATCCAAGATACTTAATTGCTGGAAAATTAATAAAGTTAAAACAGAAACTTTAATAATGAAATGGCTACTCCATATACATTCATAATTGAGAGTTATACAATTACCAATCCTAATAAATGTGTTTTTTAAAGATATTTTCTTTTACTTATAGCAAAGTAATCAACAGTTTAGGTTGGTAGTGTTTGTCATACATCTAAATCAACAATTCGGTAGGAGTTTTAATTTCGGTAACAGATCTAATAAAGTTCTGGTAAGTTAAATATTTACTATAACTTTACAAGGATAATTAGAAATTTAAAGGAAAATATAAAGCCCGGGAGTCATAATATTCAAACCACCCTCTTTCATCAGTCAACATTAATGGTTCTAATTAACAATGAACTTCAAAATACCTTTGTATGAAGATTATAAATCATGGGTTAGTCTTTGTGTTCATGTGTTGACATTACTAATAAATTTTAACAACTTGAAGAAAATCGACTGATCCACGAATCCCCTATATCAGGGAAAGTTCTTGAATATAATATAAGACACCCTAGGTCGTGGAGTGATAAAAACATCGTACAAACATTAATAAAATATAGCTAACCAAGTCAGTTGATGTTTTGAGGGAGACATTGCCTCGAAAATAGTGAACATGTGTCAGGAAGGTTTCCCTATCAATTAGTTCACGATCCATAATCTAGTGGATGGGGAGCTTTATAATCATCTCATGTGACGCCACAATTAAAATCATTTTACCAGATTACTGAAAATCAGTAATTGCGGTAGTAAGCAAGAAGTGATTTTTCAACCTTATATCTCAATTTTTATGGTCCATTTCCTACATTTTAGATAATAAAACTGAGAGCAGTGGAACTGTATATGTATATATATATATATATATAATATTATATAAAGTTCATTAATGGCCGATGTAAGGATAGAATATAAAATGATTCAAAGGTGACATGTCACGTGTAAAATCTGTCAAGGTTTCTCAGCCTCTACATAGGGTGTTTGTGATTACGGGATCGTAATTTTAATATTAGAGTTAGAGATTGGAATAAATAAACTTCCAATATTTATTTATACTATAAAACACGAATTTTTCATGTCATTCAATGGTTTAATTTTTAGGCCAACCTAATTTAGCTTTCACAACATTCTTTGAAATTTCGCTGTCGAATATTTGCCAATTTAATAAACAGGTTCAAGCCGTAGTTCACGTAAACTCGCCAGGCGTAGTAACTGGAAACAACGGCATGCAAACAATGATAATAAAAATGTCAGGTAAGAAATTGAAAAACAGAGTTGAGTTCGAATCAGCCAACATTAGTTAAAACCATGTAGTATGAAAGAGATATTTTGTTTTATCAGGAAGTTTATCTCCCTTTCATATCACAGAATCGATTACGTAACAATTAAAAATAAAAGTAGAAAATCAGAAATTTAATAATAGTGGATTTGTAATTTAATAACACCTTAGAGAGGTGCTATAACCTTAGGTTATTGATGTGCCAAGTAATAACAATGGGTGAATTTCTAGTGTAATTGTCCAGCCAGCACAGTGACATACGGAGTTATTGCTTAATAAATACTAACTGCCGAGTTCCTATAAAATGGATATGGAACCTCATCTAGGATGTTCACTGTTATGGCGGAGTCGGAGAATCTAATGCAATTGATCCATGGCTTATCATGATGAGAACAACCTGTTCATGGATTGTCACAGTCACTAATCAATTTAACTGTCTATCCCATTACTGATTAGACCGAATGGAGAAATCACAAACAGGGAACTTTGTAGTTCTACTAACCTGACACTATTCTAGATTGTTCAATATATTAGATTAAATAAGAGGTAAAGATATTCAAACTTACAGACGCCTCTTGCTCATTACCTGCTTAATCAAGTTCTTATGAAGCTTTGATCAAGCTACCACTTTAATCATATTATTTTCGCAATCATTAAATTGATTAAGATATAATCAGATCAAGAATAGGCATTGAGCATTTGCAATCTGCAGTAGACGGTGTTGCAAAGATGACATGAACATTTTTTTTCTCAATACATTGACCATCGAGTCAACAACTTTTGTTGTGAACAACATTCTCCGTGTCTTATTAAACATCAATGACAATATGTCAAGACTGAAAGCAGGTTAAATTTGTAATCAAAAAAGTTCGCCATGCAAGAACTTCGTAAACTAAGCATATACAACATTGGCCCTTTATAAACTTTGTTCCCTACATTTTTAAATGAACGTGACCAATTTGTTAGGAACATTAATCAAAGTATTAATATGATCCCCATCTTCTACATCGTTGTTATTAATTTCACTATACTTATTTTATTTTTTAGGTATCCTATATTACATTTATTTATTTTTAGATTCCTTTTAATTATTAGCAGATTTCCCTTAAGGGAAATCAGCTATTGAGGTCGTACTCATGATGCGATTTTCGAAAATTTTCTTCAAATGTCCATTGATTCTACCCAAAAGATGACGAAAATGAGGTCCGTTCAAAATTATATATATATATATATATATATATATATATATATATATATATGTCTGTTAACGCTCTAGCGGGCGCTATTTTTGTTTGATCGTTACCAAACTCGCTATTTAAACGTTTTATGCAAAAAGACAGTTCGCTAATGGCTGAAATCGGACCAGTGGGAAGGGGGGGGGGTTAGAGGGGGATTTTCGAAAATTCGAAATACCTCCGTTATTATATGTCGGATCAACAAGGTATAGAACCAATCTTATTGTAAATTAAATTTACAATAAATATTTTTGTATACATTTCTTCTCTATCTTGAATATTAACCGAATTATTTTCATTTTTATTAAATTTGGGCCGATAACGGACGACGGACTTTCCCGCCAAAAGCTAGTTCGGCCCTTTGCCGTAACAGTTCGGCTCTCGTATGGAGATTTCTCTATTCTATAACTTCACGTGGGAAATCTGCTTAGTTTACGCAGCCCCTGCGTGACGGACTTTTTATTTTGTTTCCGTTATTTTAGTTATTCTATACCATTTGTCTACCACCCCCTTTTTTTAAATAACCTGTTATGAATGCGCCTGTGGGAAATAAATTTCTCTTTTCGAGGGTTACCGGAAGAAACGTGTTACGAAAATCATTGAGTTCACGCCAGAGGGAACATTAGTCAATTTCCTTACATCGTATAAAATAGGAGATTTTATTTGCTTAGAATGGGGGATTTTACCAAAAACAAATCGGGGAATTCTTAGACTCACAGCTACACATAAGTGAAAAGGACCACCTTCGGTTACCTTTTGTCCCTTTTAAGTCTAACTAACAACAAAACATCAGGTAGACATGGGTATTTTACTTGAGGCCACAAACGTCTGAGTCCTGCTAAGAATTTGCAAGGCTTATAGGACAACCTCATACGAAGCAGTCCAAATTATAGCAGGTACCGCTCCGATTGACCTCGTAATAAGGGCCAAGGTGGCAGAAAGATGCATAATACGAGGATGGCAGCCCCCAACCTCTGCACCTCCGGAGCTCCTAGACGCATTGACCATGGACAGAAATGAACCCAACTTTAGAAAGAGGCTAAGTGAAGCATCAAACAGGTATATCACTAGCGAGTGGGAGAAGCGATGGTGGGACACCACCAAAGTATTCACGACTAAGGCCGTCTTCCCGACAGTCACATTCAGGATAGAAAGGGAATGGATGTACACCAACCACTTTATAAGCCAATTCCTGACCGGGCACGGTGATTTTGCAGAGTACCTATACAAATATAAAAAGTAGCGCAGCCCGAGGTGTGACTGTGGGGATAGTAACGAATCACCGCTGCACATAATCAAGGAATGCACACTCTACGACCACAGCAAGCTGAACCTAATGAGAGCAGTATGCAGCTACTCCCCTCAACCGAGCGATTTGGTCTTAAACTTCCAAGCATTTAAAAAAATCATTGATGTATGGAGGAAGAGGAAAAATAAATAAACATATAATAAAGCATAACCAATTCTAGTCCTATCCCAACAACATAATGGCCTAAAGTGGCATTAGCCCAACTAGCACTAGGAGCCATTTAAAAAAAAAAAAATAAAAAAATAAAAACGTCTGATAGACTATTTTGGCTATACAATTTTTTTAGGCTTTTGTACGCCAAATTAGGATCATTATTACGTGTCTCATTTTTATTAACTACTATGTCTTATTGGTTAACGTTGATAAATTGTACCACTAGGACAAACTCAATACAAAATGTTCTTATTTATCATTTTCACTTTATGGCACTGGGACTAGACAAACGTTGCCAACATCTAATCATTTATGATGATGTTCTAAATAGTAAATACCAGATTAGCAATCGCTGAAAATAAAGTAGATTCATATTGCATATGGATCAGAAAGTACACCACATGTGAGGGATTAAGGGGCTTACACTAAATTTGTTAATTTTTTTAAAGATAAACGTAATTAAGAAATATATTTTCTTTCTTTCTATCTTTGTAAATATTTAAAAGAAAATGCATTTTTCTTTACAAAGTGCCAATCTGTTAATTAGTTATAAAAAAAAAATCTTTGAAAACTACCAAATTTTTAATAATGATAAATTGGTGGGTTCCTCTTCTCATAAATAAGGTCCAGGATTATAATAGATGGTTAATACTATGAGCGAAGAACAAGCAGTAGAGGGATGAAAAAATCTCAACTTGTCAATCTTTCAGAGGTTTTATTACATAAGCATGGCTGCATTCAGTGGTTAATATCTAGAAGACTTCAAAGCCAAGTTCTGTTGAGAACTTAAAAATTATGCTCTGAAGATGCTGGCATGAACCACTGAAACCAGTTAACCATTTTTAATAAAACGTATGAATAACTGATTGAGTTCCCTTTCATCCCTCTATTCATTCTTGTAGTTTTAATGCCTACACATAATGTTTACATAAGCTGGTATAATACAATATTTTACTAATGAATATGTGAAGATAATAATTAAGTGTCTGTATTTAATGAATACGTTGTTGTGTTTAGATATAAATCAATGGTTGTGGATGCTAGAGAGTTTTGTCTTGTGGTAATATTGTTATACTGTTAGCTGACTTTCAAGACGGTTCAATGGAAAAGTTTAGTACATGGAATTAGGGAGCAAGTTGGCGGCCCTGGCTCCGAAGAGCTTTGTTCGCGTTTCCGGTTCCTCCGGCCAGCGAGGTTGTTATATCGATACCGATTAAACTGACCAATTAGCTTCAACATCCCATAATTTAGCCGTGACTCAATAACCTCTCACGATCAATGGCTTTTCTACCTCGATGTGATAAACTCGGGTTGCGGATTATGCTTATTTTTCTTCAAGGTTGTTTTCATTAATGCTATATTAATTAGCTCTTCGTATTCTTGCGCATGGCTGGCTGATGAAGGCTCCAATTAAGAGATATCAAAGAAATTATTATATTTTTTAAATCAGGAAATTACTTTCGAAAATATTCACACAGTTCAGTAGTGTGAACTCGGCAATTTATGGTAGGCCATAGAGATGCCTAGGGGTGTCTCTGTCACGCAGGGGCTTCGTAAACTAAACAGATTTCCTACATGGGCCACGTATCTGCAAATATCTCAAAACATAAAAGTCCAATGAAATAAATTGCTTCATTATATGACAGCTAATTCTTAATATGATATGAATAGGGGTGGAGTTTAATGAAGGCCGAAAAAAAAAATTAAATATTTCGTTTAGTAATCAAGATAGTTAAAAAAACAACTGTTGTGAATAACAACAGAGAATCATTTTATTGTACACGTTTTTATACAGTTTGTGGGGCTGCTCAATTACATTGAGATGCTGAAGCACACAGCAACTTAGTCAATCCCTAGGACAATAGTAAAACAATACATATTGTATTTAGTGAGCTCAATAACTAAAATATTAACTAAAATAAACACAGTCATGAACCTAAAAGGTGAATGTCACTAGATATAAATTAGAAACATCATTATTGTACTAACATGATCCGTCGATCTATAATAAGATCACTGGTCAAAGAAAAATTAAAATATATGGTGGGAAATAATCCCTAAAGTGAGATTTGCAGAGCCTTCTTGTCTATTCCCACCTCGTCAAAAAAAGTCTGGGTACGTTTAGGGACCGTTCCTCGGGCACCGAACCACAAGCCTATCACCAGAAAATCCCGCTCCCTAAATTTTTCCGAACGCTGAGATTGTCTCTATACAATTTTTTGATCAGACGCATAATCACCTCCCAGTCGTTGAATTTCAGCCATTAACGAACTTGGTCTTTAATTTGACATAAAACATTTAAATGTCAAATTTGGTAACGATCAAACGAAAATCGCGACAGCTAGGGCGTTTGAAGAACCACCCACCCACACGCACACACACACACACACACACACACACACACATATATATATATATATATATATATATATATATATATATACATATAATTTTGAACGGACCTCATTTTCGTCATCTCCTGGGTAGGATCGATGGATATTTCAAGACATTTATCGAAAATCGGTTCATGAGTAAGACCTCAATAGTAGATTTCCATTAAGGGAAATCTGCTATTGTCTTAATAAGACATGTATAACCTTCAGAAACCTGCACCGTTTGTCGGGATGTCCTCCACTGCGTGCATTATCATTTCGTTCAGCTATGTTTGAACTGTGTAGAATTCCTAAGAGTACGTCTTTAGAAAGTATAATATTAGTAATTGCCAAATAAGCTCCTCTCATTTGTAGCTTTAATAATGGTATTGTCTCATATACACTCCTCTATATTGCAGCTACGCTTTTGGTGTAGATTCTCCATCATCTGTGAAACTCGCAGCTGTGTGGCATGATCAAGAGTCTGGTTTGAGTAACGTCTAGTCTTAGTGTGAAATAGATAGAATCTTATAGTGCTGCAGCACCGTTTCTGATGACGTATAGTAACAAAACGACTATAGCTGAGTGAAAAGTTCTCGGGTTTTACTAAGAGTCTTGTTTTGACAAGGTATACTATTAAGAATTCAGTAGTAAACTGCTCTATTTAGAATCAGCAAATCTAATGCAAAGGTTTTGGGGATTCCTTTTGATATCCAGCAATAGTTGCCAAAAGAATTGGAATTTTTATTTTTCTTCATAGTCGATTAACTGATCATTATTATTGGAATTTCTCGAGATAAGTTGGAAGTCCTTAATCTTTGGAGCAGCCAAAATATGGAAACTGTTAACTCCTGTGTGTTATTTTGTGGATCATATATAAGTTTACTTTGCTTATCATAGTTGAGTCCTCTAGAATTGTACCACAGCTTGAATATTAATGCGTTGAAGTACTGGAAGGACAAATTATTTCCTCCCATACTAATTGCTACATTGTTTTTCCTTCCTTCTGTATTGTATTTGTACATAAATATAAGCATTTACAGAGAGGATAATTTAATTACTGCTATAACAACATCACTGTGGGAATGTACTTTCCATTTTCTAACCAGAATGACTACAGTTATTATTGTTCAGGACAACTCTATTCCCTAAACTAATTTCACAGAGCCAATAATAAATTATATCTACATTATTATCAGCTAGGTAACGTAAATGTACGTTTTCCAAATCACGCAAGCCCATATATTTTAATCTATTGTAATTTTTATAAGAAAATTAAATATATATATATATATATATATATATATATATATATAAAAGTAAGCTTTCATGCGAGTAGTCATTTCCAGAGACCTAAAGTACCATCAAGGAAAATGTCAAGATTTTGATAACAGAAATGTTCTATCTTTTTATTTTTTTTTTAACCTGAGATGATAAAATGTGTTAAATGGAGATGGCCCTCTTTCATATAAAGCAACTCAATTATTCGTTCCTTTTCGTTTCTATAAATAATTTGATTAAGTTTCGTATCCTAGTTGACTTTTACAAAAAGATAGAAAAGTTTATCTTTTCGTACATTTTCTCAGAATTTTCTTCACTATAGCTCATCATCATACTTTTACGTTATATGTGGTGTTGAAAGAACAACGAAGCAAATAAATATGACAATTAACGCTGCGAAACATAATATAAATTATGTCCTATTTTTGGCCTGTGGGGTTGTGGTGTAATGTAAGATGTAACCAGAAAAATGTATGCATTAATTATATTTTAGAATAAATATCTAAAAGATTAATTTCCTATGAACATAAGCATGGAATATCGAAGTTTAATGCATCATTGTTAATTAGAAATTGAAAGGACTGTTGATGAAATTAAGCTAAAGGGAAAGACTGTAAAATGAAATTCAAAATTGTAGTGTTCAATTGTCCACCAATTGAAAGATTTCAAACATGGTAAGTTATGGAGAATAAAAACCTCATAGTTTATCCAGTATTTCCTTTCAAAAGTGAATATATTTCACCCAAACGTTGGCAATGCTGGTGACTTAAATTCATTTTCATACGTGTTACTTGCAATCACGAAATAATCATACCCTTTGTTTTTGATGATTTTCGTATCAAAACAACAGATTCACATACGTTTTAGAATGAATTTATTAGCTTTAGTCCATATCACTGGAGAGAAATTATATATACTATATCTTGTTTCCCTAACCAACACAATCAAATAGCCTAAAATCATCGAGATCGCTTAAAGAAGATGCCTGAAGAGGTTTAAAAAGATAAGCTGTAAAATAGGCGAAATCATGGCCGCTGAAGTAGATAGCCGGGAAATATTTGAATTATTGAATATTTATACAATTAAGGGTTCTTAAATGCATTTGGACATATATTCATTTAAAAGAAAAATACCTACAATCATAAAAAATATATTATAATTCAGACACCTGTTGTTAATTCCTGCAGCTGTAGATTCTTATACATGACGTTAATTCTGGTCAAGTCGCAATACTTATTTATATTCATCTTTCATCTTTCGTGACTCAAAATTATTTACAATTTCAAAAGAATTTAATGTGTAAAAGGAAACTACAGATTAATTGGCATATTGGGATTTGTAACTAGTTAGGTAAGGAGCGACATTTATTATTAATATTTATTTTATGAATCTGTCACAGAATAATTTCTAATTCTTTTTCATGATAAAATCTGCAACTCAATGTTCATCAAGATTCTAAAGGACGAAATGCATTAAGCTTTTTGGCGGATCGAGTGTAAAACAATTTTGTTTTTAATAACTGGAAGGAACATATATTTACAGTGTGTTAAAATAAATATGAAGGCTGTGTGTTATTAATATGATAGACGGTGCTTAAATAATATCAATATGGCGGTGAGATAGAGAAAAAGGGGAATTGGTGTATAGACGGGTAATCCTCTCGGAGGAAGGGATTAGTTATTAATCTGTAGAGTAAACCACGGGATGTTCCTCTCGCCGATAACTAACAGCTCCCTCTTCCTCTTGTTATAATAACCTCTTAATTCATGCAATTATAAACATTCCTTTCGCCATTGGCTCCTTGGGCTAATTATGAGAACCTCTTTGGCAGATAGAGGAACCACTTCAAAAACTGCTTCATCTCTTACAGGGCTCGCTTGTACTAAAAAGTCGGTCGTGCAGACGCTGCGTAAACTAAGCAGATTTCCTAAGGGAGAGGTTTACAACAGATAAATCTACATACTTGTAACGCCACCGTGAATGTTAAGCGAATAAAAACAAAGGGTAAAAAGAAATCTTTCAGTCAATTGACAAGTTAATAATATCTAAAAAGAAAAGCAGCAGAATTGTAAACAAACGAGGCAGCCAACGTCGCAGCGCTGAATAAATAGAAAGTACACAGGAAAGAAGAGCAATCAATGAAATACATCTGAATATAACATATTAATTTTATTAAAAACTGTTTACTATATCTAGTACATAAAATTATAATGAATCAGAATAATTTTTATCTCAATCAATCAAATGTTATTTAGTATTATTATTTATTAACGTCCACTTTTTGCAACTTAGGCTAATCGGGACGGGTTACCTACAGGTTATCACCCTTTTCTAGCAAGGGTGGGATTTTAGTATGTTATTTAATGAATTTCGTCACTAAATAATTTCCTTTGCCCAGGTGAGAATCGAACTCGGCACTCTAAAAAAAAATTTTTTTTTAGTCCAAGAACTTAGGAAGAGGGGGCACCAGAACATATTTGCATTTATCTCGTTTGTTAAAGGTCCCATGACAGCAATATATGGTATTTAAGCTCCGAATAGTGTGATTTATTACATAACGGAGTGTTGTTCATTTACCATGAAAAGAAGTGGGGGTTTGCTGAAGGCTGAAAACTGTAAAATGCAAATATCTCGGTTAATAATCAAGATAGAGAATAAATGTATATATATATATATATACAATTTTGAACGGACTTCATTTTCGTCACCTCTTAGGTAGGATCGATGGACATTTGAAGACAAATTTCGAAAATCTCGTCATGAGTACGACCTAAATAGCTGATTTCCCTTAGGGGTAGTTAGGCGCCACCCTTTATTAGCTATCAGCTAATAAAGGTTCACGAAAAATTTCGGCAATCAGATTTAAAGGGGATTATTCTTTTTAAGTCTCTCTAAATCCATCCTTGATGTCTGTGAACTTAAAAACGATTAGCATCAGAATGTGAAGTTTTCATATTTAGCAGTTGAAACATTTAGTCATCCCTAAGGTTGCTGTAGAGGACAGTTAAAATAATAAATTGGAAATTTCTCTATACCATTTAGAGATGCAGAAGATTTGATTGGAATATTTTTTTTCCCCTTTATCATTTATAAATATATTTTTTTATCCTTTTATTTTTATTTAGGTATTTTTATCAATATTATTTATTTCCATATATTTACTATATATATATATATTTTTTTTTATTATTTTATTTTAATTACCTTTTATTATTTTTTCAATTTACAAACATATTTATTTTTATTTTTTACAGGACGTTGTGCCGATGGCTCCAAACAATTTGCTCTTAAAACCAACCTCTATAATCACAAACGAGTGGCATGGAAATTTGATAGTTTTTTTTAAAAGAATCAATACCTAGTATATTTATAGCAAATTCATTTTTTTTTAATTTGGTTTCTTTTATGTTTTCCAGAATAAATTTTTGTAAAGATAGCTTAACAGGGCAAAATAAGTTTATTTTCTGTGGTAATTTCTTTTGAAAGTGAATTGTTAAACAGCGTTAAAATAAAATAAAATTCTAGCAGAATACTTAATACGTTGCCTGTTTCAAATGTTGTTTATCCTCTTTTTAGCCGAGCTGATATATTCATGAGATGTGTTGTGTTGAAACATGTAAATACCGATCAGAGTAGAATTAATTAAGTTTACATTTCAACACAAAGAGTAGACATCAGAGAATAGTATTCTAACTAAATATTCAAACTGATTAGACATGGTGCTCAGTTGTCATCACATTACACAAGTATCAATGAAAGTAAAATTTCAGAATAGTAAAATTATTGAAAGATAAATGTATAATAATAATCTCATGCTAGGTAAGAGAAAGTTTCAATTAAATTTCGATCTAATGTTAAATTTAAAAATTCTCGGATTAATTATAGGATAAACGGGGGTTTTAATTTAATTCATTAAAAGCCTGATGTTTGTTTTGTAGTATTTCTAAAAAGTCCGTCACGATTTCCCACGTAACGTTATACAATAGATAAAACTCCATACGAGTGCCGAACAGTTACGGAAACGGCCGAACTAGCTTTCGGCGGAAACGAATAGAAGCAGCCATAGTTCGTCCGTTACACTTAATAAAAATGCACATATCTCGATTAATATTCAAGATAGAAAATAAATGTATATAACAATATTTATATTAAATTTAATTTGAAATAAGATTGATTCTATACAATTTTTCGACGTATAGTAAAGAAGATATTTTGAATTTTCAAAATTCCCCTTCTAAACCACCCCTCCCAATGGTCCAATTTCAGTCGTTAACGAATTTGATCTTTCTTTTTGCGTAAAACGATTAAATACCGAGTTTGGTGAAGATTAAATAAAAATTGCGATTGCTAGAGTGTTAACAGACATATATATATATATATATATATATATATATATATATATATATATATATATATATAGTTTTGAACGGACCTCATTTTCGTCATCACCTCGGTAGGGTCGATGACTGTTTCAAGAAATTTTTCGAAAATCACGTCATGAGTACGACCTCAATAGCTGGTTTCCCTTAAGGGAAATCTGCTAAAAGAAAGCATAATATCTTGAAGGTGTCACGTGTGCAGTTGATATAAAGCGTTTAATGGAGAATGTTTTAGTTTTCCTGGTACCAGGACTACATGATGTGAACAAAAAATTATATCTACCTACTTATATATGGGGTAACTATTTTCTTGCTCGTAAATAATTGTGCATGTTCTCAGGGGCATATCTAAAGAGATCATAACTGTAAGTAGCATTGCACACTCATGTTTAAATACAATTTGCTAAATAGAGGAATAATATAACAAAAGTACATTTTATTTATTTACAATATATCTTTATTTACCTAAAAAAATAATTGCGTATTTGATATTAAGTCAGTCACACGAGAAACAGTTGATGGTAGGAATCAATTTTTTTTTATAGTACTAAACCAGGCTAATACATTATTGTATTTCTCTAAGTCAGTTTAGAATAGTTTTTGAATTAAAGAAAATCCTAACTCCTTTATCGAAATGAAATGTTCTTAGAGATTTTTGTCTTAGAATATAGGATAAAGAATACATTGGGTCCTTTTCGTGGTTTTTTGTGTGTCGGCAAGTGACTTCTTGCTGGTGAAAATTTCAGTAAGCGATAACAAAAACTTCAAAATATTTTCGTAACATACAGGAACTGAAGGGCTTTCAGTTATTGACATTAAAAATTATTTATTTAGAATTATATTACATAGGTTAATACTAAGGTATTTAATTTTTCTATTTCTGAGGGGAAAAGAAACCAACCAATAGTTAGCGATTTAAATTCCTCAGATGTTTAAATCTGAATCTTTTAAGTACATTCCTTCTTTCTCTGTCTCCCTAAGGAAAAGGATCATCCACTTCTAGGTTTGTAAACATCTAAATTTAAACATTTACAAGTACTGCTAACCGAGTCGCAAGGGGATACGTGGTCGGTTCACTCTCTGTTCTATCTCCAAGGACTATGTTCTATTCTTTTATTATATGTACTTTTAACGTCATTTTAACAGCCGATTAAGGAGTCACTGGTGGAAAAACCGTGCTAGTTAGAGTTATGTTTTATTAACCTGCCTCTGTACATTGTGTTTGTATTAAAGTTTAATAAAAATCTGGAAATAATCAGATGCTTCGCCTTTTTACTGATTTCAGTCTTTGTTATTTCCAAAACTCTCTGTCGGTTGATTTGTATTCAAACCGTACGGGATTAAGCAGTACCTCCGGAAAGATGATGACCCTTTAAATGGGGCAAAGTAAATAAATAAAGATTTTTGGGGATGTGCCAGCATTTAATTCACGTTCGTTGTAATGAATTCCTCGTGATTGATGGTTTTGAGTGTCTTTTTGTAGAAACAGCCAGCCAAACGCATAATTCATAATGGCTATATTTCACAACCACTGCTGGATGAACGAAACGACATCAATGAACTAATATGTTTTGTATACAAATGATGATGGCGATAACGTAAGTAATTGTTAAAAACTGTGTGCAATTTCGAAATGCCACTTTGACCTTTTGCCTCGACAAGGTGAGCTGAAACTTCGGAGATAGTACAGGAGCGTGAATGTAAAAACAAACACAATAGTGTGAGTGGATGAACTTGTGAATGTCTGCGGAAAGACTTACTAGGATGTTAGATAGGTTACAATTGCTGTGAGGAAGAGCACTCGAATGCCATTCGTGAAAATTGGTGCGTGACCAGGTGATACAAGAGCGTGATGTGTGGTGAAACTCTGAAAATTCTCTTAGAATGATAAGACCGACGTTAGTAGAAAACATCTTTTCCCGTTAGATATCTCTAGAGTATTAATATTATAACAAAAGTCCATCACGCAGGGGCTGCGTAATCTAAGCGTATTTCCAACGTGATGGTTTACAATAGATAGATCTACGTACTGGTAACACTTAGCACCACCATGAATATTAACTGAATAAATAGAGACGATAATGAGAAATCATTCAGTCAATTTACATTTTAATAATCTCCGCAACGGAAAGTGTCTAAATTGTAAACAAACAGGTCAGCCAACCGCTGAGAGCTGAATATATAGATAGAAATATCTAGACCGGAAAGAAAAACAGTTACTGAAATATTTCTGAATATAACATATTAATTTTATTTACAATATATAGAAATGCAAATATCTCGGTTAATACTCAAGATAGAGAATAAATGTATATATCAATATTTATAGTAAATTTAATTTGCAATAAGATTTATTCTGTACAATTTTTCGATCCGACTTATAGTAACGGAGATATTTCGAAAATCCTCCCCTTCTAAACCCCCCCCCTCCCACTTGTCCGATTTCAGCCGTTAACGAACTTGATCTTTCTTTTTACATAAGAAGACTAAATATCGAGTTTGGTAACGATCAAACAAAAATTGCGACCGCTAGAGCGATAACAGACAAATATATAGATAGATAGATCTATCTATCTATCTATCTATCTATCTATCTATCTATATATATATATATATATATATATATATATATATATATATATATATATATACACACACAGTTTTCAACGGATCCCATTTTCGTCATCTACTAGGTGGGATCGATGGACATTTGAAGAAAAATTTCGAAAATTCCGTCATGAGTGATGTTTTTTTCAATAGCTGATTTCCCTTAAAATAATTCAAGAAATCTGTTAAAACGATAGATGTGACCATCGCACGCCGCAAAAAATACACACCTTCTGACCGATTCAGTACTTCTATTATCGATACGTTATTTATAACCAGAAGCTAACCAACGTTTTACAGATTTTATTCATTTACTATTAATAAACGTAGAAATGCTATTATTTTAATTTATTAATATCATATACTATACATTTATAACTATTATGCATAGCAAAATAAATTTGTCATTGGATTAGAAAGACTTGGACTCCTTTAGAAGTGATAGATTTCACGGTACAGTAAGACAAATTAAAATTCAGTTAAGTCCGTGGTTTGAAACAATGAGGGAAGCCGGACAGAGTCGGCTTTGTTCAGATCGAGTTGCGTAACTATTTCTGGTAACAACTCTGATTAATTTGAAGAAATTTTGTCCCTAAATAGTAACATAGAGTTTATTGACTTCCTACAAATGAGGACAGAGGATGGGAAGT
Source organism: Riptortus pedestris (assembly GCA_019009955.1). NCBI lineage: Eukaryota > Metazoa > Arthropoda > Insecta > Hemiptera > Alydidae > Riptortus > Riptortus pedestris. The sequence continues at coordinate 205,180,044 of CM032228.1, read as the reverse complement.
CTTAGTCAAGTTAACGAGAATGAATGTAATGTGCTATTCTGTAGAGATTATAGCAAGTTTCGCCCCATGTAGTCATTTGGTGTCGCATTTTCAATGTACGCTATTTTGTTGCTTCTTACGTTTGGTGCAATTGAATGAGTGGTTTAAACTAATTAATATTAAAGGAGTGCCAAAGATAAGTTCCAAAAATCTACTTAATATCTTTAGACTGATAGAGGATTTATAATTCATGTTTTTTCTATTCGGTTATCTCAATGAAGAAAACCAGAATATCTGAATAGGTGTATTCTTCTAACGTATGCTAAATGTGATATCGCGATTTCTTAATTTATCAGATCCACTTTGAGAACGTATTCTTTTTTTTTTGGAAAAGTATTGCTGCACTTGCTTAGTAAGAATGAATGATGCAAAATCTATCTATAACCTGCATTTGTGCAGCTGGGAAAATGACACTGATGGTAGCAGTCCCAAGTCTACGTCAATTTCAAATAAGACTGCGCTTTATTTTCTATTGAAATCAAGACACGAGTTCTGCACACTTAAGCATATTTAATGTTATTTATAGAGTATTCGCCTCCTATAATTTGTATATATTTGTATTTATTGTATATATATATATATATATATATATATATATATATATATATATGCAAATTATAGGCAATTCCGAAATTTTGATATATCTTAAAGATCCTGATCTTAATTGTTATAACATTTCATTTTATGCAGTTCTATATCTCAGTGAGCTTTCTACGGATGTTACAAAACCACTCAAATAGAATGTGCGTTGTTTCGAAATTTCACGTTTCAAACTATAAACTGAATAAATTGAATAATATGTATTTTTGACTGTTGCGTCTGAATTATATGTGCAATTGGAATTAATAACAAATCTGAAAAATCATAATATATTGTTACTGACAGCTCTGGGCTCCTTTACACTTCTGAAGGCAGTTCTCTATAATAAATCTATCCCTCCATTGGTAAATAGGATAAAAGGCTATCTAATGTATTATGTACAATTCAAGAAGTGTCATTCATTATGACGATAATAAATTGAACAACTGGACACAGTACCTTCGAAGATTTTACTTTTACTAACAGCTTATATTAAAAGTTTTATATTTTTCATCGCTGTAATTAACGTACTAATTGATGTCCAATATTTTTTTCTAAACGGCCTTAACAAAATATATCTGACACATTAGATAGGAAAAAATGACTCAACCTTTGGGTGCATACTATCTTCACACTCTGGGTCTATCTTGTCCTCTTGTTATCAAAATGTGAGCAATACTTTAGTTACACATAATGACAGCCACATAAAATATTGCAGAACTGCTCTGTAATGCCAATTATATCATAAGCAATGCACTTACTAACTCAATTGCAGAAGTACTTTACGATTACGGTCACCAAATACCATGCGATGAATAATGAATGACAGTGTGTATTTTTGAATAGGAGAATCTAAATATTCGAAATTCTAAAGGCTTTGGTAGTTTAATTTTATCTCATAAAGGGGTAATACAACTCTCAAACGTGGATTAAGTTTCAATAAGACCAAATTGAAAGTGCGGTTCTCTATAGAAGCTTTAAAGAAGAGTTTTGGTTTAACTTATTCGGCCACTTCTTTTATTGGTTTCTTCTCACTTTTCAACCCCAAGGGGCGAAAAGTATTTACGGCTTTAGGTAACAGCAATAGTGAACTTTTAATGAACTGGATACAAGAGACACGACTTCCGTTTTATCTCATTTCACTTAGGGCTATTTATGCAATTTTTGAAAGGTCTTTTCAATTATTCACTTTTCTTGTGCAGTAATTGAAAAAAATATAGTCCATTTAAAAACCATTTTTTTTATATATGTTCATATTCATCGATTTTTTTAAGGGTAAGGACCCATAATTGTCCAACATATATCCATAGTTTGTATACGAACTCTTCAGAGGTCATTTCCTTAATTTTCGTAGTTTACGTTTCCTTTACTTCCGTCGAAACGAACCTTTCCCACTGGGGTGTTGATGCTGGTTCATACAATTTTACTTATACTTACTTATAAAGCAAAAGAAATATTTTATTAGCGAACATTTCCGAATTTCAATGGAATTATCTATTTTGACCTTCCATGGACTTGATTCAGCATGACGCCTGTATCTCGCATAATTTAAAAATGGCTAGCCTTAAAATGTTGAAATACCATCTTTAGGTTTTCTGTACCGCCTAGTTCAGTACCCTCCTTCTAATCAAAACCAACCAGTTATGCATCCTTGGCTTAAATAGATTTTTCATTATTAGGATCGATAGACATTTGAGGAAAATTTACAAAAATCGCGTAACGATTACTACTTCTATAGGTTATTTAACATAATGGAAATTGCTAAAAATGCTAGAAGTCGGTCAAAAGTGAGTTTTAAATTTCCCGTTATTAGAATTTTATTAATTACGTACCAAATAATGCGAAGCGACTTGTACCTGGAAAAAATATAGTACTGTCCCAAGAATAAGTCTGATACCTTAAAACGTTTCAAGACATCTTTGAAATAATTGATGATTGTTTCAATTGGATTAATTAATTGTCCTACTATTTCTAATTCCTTTATATGAAATGGATACATACAATAAATAGAAAATACAAATTTATACAAAATCAATAATAATAATAATAATAACCCATGCTGAGAAAATATCAAGAATTGGCTATCGAGCTCAAAGAGGTATACAAACTGAAATCTGCCATAGTTACGCCTATTATAGTAAGTTCAAATGGACTAGTGCCAAAAACATTGATAGCAGGCACCAAGAACTTGAATCTGCCAACAGCAATTATAAAAGAAGCACAGCAAGGGGTACTTCTTGATACTGCCAGAATAGTTCGAGAATTTTTAAATTCCCCATAACATGTGACAATTACAAACTCCATATCGGTTGGAATTACCCCCGATATGGATTTTACTCCAGTTTTTCACTGAGAATAAGCCTCCAAAAAGAAATAATAATAATAAATAATGGATCTGGAAACAAACGCAATACATAGGGAGAGAAAAGAGATATAAAATTGGCAAAATAAAGCTTACCATAAAAACGTCAGGATATAACGAGGTGGTTTGATAGGGTGACCTTTCCTTATCGTTAGAGGGACTAAACCAATAGATTGCTAACCTATAAAGTCCATAAAACATTTCGTAAAACGGTCCATATTCATTACGTATTAAATGATATTGTTCTTAAGCTGGGATTAATTAAAAATATGGAAATACTATTAAGAATACTATATTTTTTTCTACTTAGGTTTATCATTTTGGATTGATTAAATAATGTAACGGATGCGAATACAGTATTTTTCCCGCCCGAAATTCTATCAGTTGGTTTTTACGTTTACAGATAGTCCTGTCTGATTCACTAGACAAGTCGATTCACTAAATGTATGTTTACAGGTAGGCTAAATGATCTTTACCCTCCACAATACATATTAATAGATATTAATTTAGAAAAATATTAAGTTCTTTCAGCATTAATTTTTTTATAATAATAAGCCACAAATTATCTGCAGATGCTCTTGTTTAAAATAAAAAGATTCTCTAACCAAAAAAGGACAGATCCTTTTGCCAATATAGTCCAAGGCACACATTGGCACAAATAATAGATTTATGATTTTACTTTTGGACCTTTAATGCTAATTAGATCGGCTCTAAATTTTTGTCAAAGTTCAAAATTTTAATAATCCTTTTTGAATCTTAAATACCTAATTTAGTTCTAATTCATCTAAAACTGCTTGAGTGATGAAAGTCCAAATCTTACGCCATTATGGCTGAGTATTTTTATCTGTGAGCAGTATGTTCGAGTGACACTAAGGCCGGACACAAATGTAACACCAGTCCTGTCAAGTGTGATCAAGAATTAACCAACAGTCACTATAAAGTCTCAGAAATCAGTAGCAAATACAAGTGATATGTAACATTCAATGGACAAAACTTTCTGCGAACAAGGTTTGGTGATTATTCAAGTCGTTCGAATACAAAATGCCTAATTGTGGATTTTATTTATTTCCAATGGACTCTCAATGGTGTACTCTCTAACATGGTGTACTGAATTTTTGAAAGTTTTAATTGCATTAGTTAATTCAGAAGAGTATTCTGGTATGCTGCGATGGAAAAGGTTTTCATTTCTTGTAGAATATTTACTGACATCTTATTAAAACGTGTAGAAATAAATTTGGATCAGTAGTTTAAAGAGTTGAAGACTTCTAACTTGAACTCTACATAATACTGGGAGTGGTATCTATCATACTTATGAGTCAGTTAATACATCTAAAATGCGTTTGTCACTGCTTTAGGTTTTGGAAAATTACCAATTTTAATTTATTATTTTATTTATTTGCCATAGTCTTTCAACACGTGGATTTAAAGGAATGATTCACATTTATCAACAAGTCGGTTGCACGTTAAAAGAGCCGTGAAGACCTTATCTTGGTGAGATATTTGGCAAATGTTTTGGCTTCCTGTAGTATTTGAATACTTAATTTTGATCAACAGAATTCTTAGGCTATTGACTGCCGGACTCACCTATGTGAGCTTTATCTGAAACTGTATGACCAAGGTTTATTTTGTAGGCTGCAACAAAAACATGGCCTGCTTTTGATATAATTACTTTGAACCACACGAATTTCCTCACTTGCAAGTACATATCCTGACCACTGCAAGGTGTTCTCAAAGTGAACGTTGGCCGTGCTTTAACTATCGAATGATGCAATTTATTGTGCTTCAAGTTCTGAATGTTCGTATATGATATGAAAGTAAAATGATGTTTTTAGAGATTACAGGCAAGTAGAGCACCTTACTAAACTTGCACCTTCTCAGAATGGGCTCAACTTCTCCATGGTGGTTTACAGAAGAACCACTCAATTCACTTCATTAATTAAAGTTTTACCATATAATAGTGACGAATGAAAATGAAAAAGTAACATGCAATTTATAACTAATGTATTTGAAGATGTGCTTTATAAGGAAGCAGGTTGTCATTTATTGAAAATGTCGAACAGCTAAATTATTTCTGTGGGCATTGTATTACATAAGGAATAGCGTCCCATAAAATCCAGGGACTGGAAGTGAAGTCAATAGGCCCTGCAATAGCTTTAGTGTAATATTGTTTCTTCAACTCCCGAACAACAATTATTATTTATTTCTCTATCACACCTCGATTCCCACCTGGGAAATAGGAATTTATTTAATGACGAACTCAGTAAATAAAATATTTAGTCTGAATTAGTCGTAGTTACAAAAATTGTACATTAATAAATAATAATAATTCTCTGTTAAAAATCATCATCAATAAATGTATTGTGATTTATGTTGATTTGTGATTTGTTTAATGTGTGGTAATATATAACTGCTATCATGAATATCCCGGACAAATGATTTTAACTCAGTGTTGACTGATTTACGTATTACACTCCGACAATAGAGTGAGTGGCATTCAACTTCCATTGAATAGAGCTATCCACAAATTGTTATGCAACTTGACAGATGTTTGGGATAAATTACAGTTTACATGTTTATCTCTACTTTTAAAATAAACAATACCTTTATCTAATTATGGACAACCGGGACGGAATATCAGCAGATTACCTTTCTACTAGGCTTCAAGATATCTAGGCGGCATAGAAATAGGTATAAATGCATTTGCTTATGGTGGATGTGAGAGATTAGACGTTGATTGGTATTAATATTACTTGATTTTATTTTCAAAACAAATTAAATAGGAGGATTATTTTTAATTTAGAAATAAAAATTTGATATGGACACCACACGACTTCATTGTACCCCTAAAAATTAAGTATTCGGGTATAAACTGTTATGTTTCGCTACCATTAAAAATTTTTATTTCATAGTGACGCTATTTACCTTCTATTGCCTCGGATCAAAAAATACTGCATAACATAATTTATAGAGCTTTATTATTCGTGGGGCTCGGGTTAGCCATGTGTGTTAAGGCGATGTTCTTAGTCTCATATCGTAAACCAAGTGAAGAGTTCGATTCCCGTCTGGGCAATAGGAATTTATTTAGTGACGGACACATTGAATAAAATGCTTAGTCCCACCCTGGCTATAAAAAGGTGGTCGGTCACCTGTTGATAACCCGTCCCAATTAGCCATAGTATCATAAAGTGGACGTAAATAAATAAATATTATAAGACAACCCAAAGGAATGAAGCTCCTCATACAAAAATATTTATTAGGGTTGAGCTGTCATATTCAACTCCATGACACCTTAAAGGTACAAGTAAACAACCCCAAAAAACTCCAGTTTAGCATAAAACCCTACAAATCATGATCTGCCATACACCACTTTTTCTGGTCCCAAGCAGAAGAACCGAGATATTTCCTTCCTTGGCCTCCCTTAAAACCGCAGCAAAGGACTTTCCAATGTCGTCGGATAGCACAACGACAATATTACACTACTCCTCTAAAAAGGTAAAATGCCGTGTTTCAGTCCTTTGATTAAATAATTGTAGGTGTAATATTGTTTTTAAAACATGCCCATTAAAATACTGTTATATAAGTAGTGGATACTGCAAACGGAAATTCATTGAGTTCACTGATTTTCTGGGACGGGTTTTTTTTTAAATTCGTTAACTGAAAGATAATATTTTTCATATTATTATTTCGTAGTTATATTTCACCAGGTTTTCAACTGTTCATTTATTTTTAACTTTATTTTAATAACGAAATGACAATTCCAATTGCCCGAACAAAATTGCACACACTTATACTTAATAACAAAGACTGACAGACTCACTTGCTAAACTTGTAGCATTCTCTTGGCGATAAGACATATTCTGACAGAATGCCGAAAACGACAACACCAGGACTTCCCCAACGACTTACAAGAACTTTTGTACTCATGAACAATATATTCTCCTACCTACACAAAATTCAAATGTACGACAAAATTTAACATACAAATTAAGTCTGTGGTGTGCAACTAAATTTGAAATTATATGCATTAATTGTATTATATGCATTTGTAGCGATGTGTATGCATATATTATTAGATACCACGAATGAGGGAATTACTACAATCATTAGCAAAAGTACAATTTTCAGCCACTCATTTCCTTATTAATCATTCACCAACTATGCTCATCACCATAAATCTGTTCGTAATTACTTCAATTTAGTACTATGGTCATTTATAAAATGTTTATTTATTTACTTTTGCTATTGGTTATTGTTTTTTCCTTATATGCTATTTTTACTTGATGTATCTCTAATTTATTTTACTTTTTTATTTCACTTTGAACAATTTTTGAATTTTGAAAGGGCAAAACACCTTTTATGTGATGTCCGTAAATAAATAATAATAATAATAATTTAATATGATAATTTTTATTTATTCACGTCCACCTTTTGCTACTGAGGGTAATTGGGACGGGTTATCTACAGGTTGCCACCCTTTTCTAGCCAGGGTGAGACTATGGATTTTATTTAATGAGTTGGTCACTAAATAAATTGCTATTTCACAGGTGGGAATCAAACTCGCCTCTCACGAGAGTACTATACGACATAAAGACCAACGCCTTAATTCCAATGCCTAACCTGAGCCCCAGATAATAAGATAATACTCATGTAGAAGACCTAAAGCACCTTGTCGTATCATAAATATTTTATTTTTATTGAAAGCAAACTCTCTTACATTCCTTCTGGCGTACAAGAAATAATTGCAGCCACAAGCAAGTTTAGTACTTATGGAAAAGTTTCTAATTTGAATGAATAGCCATGTAAGTCAAGAGTGTGACGACATCTATCTTAATACACATGGGTAACTACTTACCTTGAGTGGCAAAGGAATTAAGTGATGGGCTCATTAAAGTCATATTGAATTCAAAGCGTCATTAGACGACTATGGATAAATAAATACATAAATCACGTTCCCTTTGAACTTCTCAATCATGATTGTCTCCTGGACATAATAGTTAGGGGTTAAATCGGCTATAGGTGTTATGCCTCTACCTGGCAATCCCAATATCTGTCAGAGTATCGAGTACGACTTACGGTAATTAAACTTTGTGATGTCGGCCAGCTATCGGGAGGACATTCCAGATTGCATATTCGGCCCTTACCGCTCTCTAGTAGAACAATCATGAAGCTTTCAATATGCTAAGCCCAACTCTAGGCTACATTAATTTAAATCACCTTAAATCTTGAGTTGATTTAAACTTCCGAGAGGAAATTCATATTAATTAAGTCCTTAAAGGTTAAATCTTATTTATTAACGTCCGCATGGTGCTACTCAGGCTAATTGGGACGAGTTATCCATGGGTTGCTTCCATTTTCTATCCAGGGTGGGAGTAAGTGTTTTACTTAAGGAGTTCATCACCAAATAAATCCCTATGGACCAGGGGAGTATCGAATTTAGGCTCAAGGTTTGTCATATTAGTTTAAGACCAACGCCTTAACTCACCTGGCTAATCTGAGAACCCTAAATACAGACTATTTCTAATGAGCTCCTAAAATCATAACTTTTGATACCCCAATCCAATCTAGACTCATTATGTCAGTGAGATGTAATATATACTCATACTCAGTTCATATTTCGTTACCAATTTTTTGTGGATGATGGTTGCATTACAGTATAACTGATAATTCACAGTGATAGGTACAGCAACTTTATTGTATGAAAAATAGTTTTTATCAGATTTCTTCCGTTAATATATTCTTGAAAAACTTCTGAATTGTCATCGCGGCCTCCCAAAGCAGATGACAAAACTGTGTTTATATATTTCTTTCTTCCTTGATCAAATAAAATGAAATAGCTACAATCCCAGTTGTTCCACGAAATTCGAAATGGGTTTCCAGTACAACTAACATCGGCAATGCACGAAGGAAAACAACTTTTCTATTACGGCTTCGTTTTACAAACTGAGTTACATAAACCTTTTGGATCCAAAGCCAAGGAAGGCAGATATTTATTTATTTGGACTTTTGCTATGGTGCTAAAAAAAAAGCTTCATACATTGCAAAAAAAAATTAATTTGAACGAAAAGGAACACTATATAACAAAATCAACAAACAAGAAGAAAACAATGATAAAATAGGAACAAAAACTAAAACTTAATAACTGAAAAATGAAACCTAGTCACAATGGACCATAGGGAAATCCTATTAAAAATATTTGAATAAAAAGAAATATCATGAAATAAATATCTGAAGTGAATAATGTAAATATAAAATAATTAAGATTTAGATAAAATATGAACTAATGCAGATGATTGTTTCGTATAATTCCTCATCCCTTTTACACACATTCACGCGAACATAAACACACACACACACAGACACAGCAAATTCGTTAGAAAATTATAAAACCTATTTTAAATTTCAAATATAAATATTTTTTCTGTATATTAAATGCAGAAGTGTAGTTGGTGTGTATTGGCTACATTCAAAGAGTAATTCATTTATTGGTGGGGAATCTGCAAATAATGTCTATCGATATAATTTGTAGTAATTACCTATCTGTTCGTAATAATTGTATATACCAATCTTGTAGTAAGATAGTTATTACAGAATTTACTAAATCGTCGGGTGCTAGCTCCTTTGGGCCTACACCTAGTTACTTAGGAGCTAATTTAAGTTTTCCGGACCGGTAAGAGATACTTTCATTGTCGATGAATGCCCATATATCTGAGGAATATGATTGCATTAGTGCGGAATATACAGTATAATAGCCAAGAGCTTCCTGTGTAATAAGGTTATTTTTAAGACGGATATCATGGCGATGGTACAGTTAGACGAAAATATAAGGTGATGTTGGCCACATTTACCGAACTTTGTGGTTTTCACAAGTATATGGGTAAAAGTTTATATTTTATGCAGAAAATGATAATATAAACAATACCAAGCACGTTCAAATATTAAACTGTTTACGTTCTTTGTCCAGCGAGTTTATTAGCAGCCGACTAAGTCTTCACTGACAAACATGACACGGGTATCATAATTAACCATTAATATGATTTGCTCAATACAAACTTCAACACAATAAATATGGGTGCCTTAGCCACATATGTGAAAATACATCCCAATAAATAAATAGCCATGTTTGGCTCAAATGAATCAACAAAGTAGTACAAGGCTCTAAACTAATTCCGAACATTTGAAGTATCTCTTGACTGTGAGCTGATGAAGGAAGTTGCGTTATCCGAATGGTCGGTCTAACAACACCTGCCGAGGGTGGAGAGGGCGGACGGTAGTGGGAGGAGAGCCAATTCCCCCAAAAATAACAGAATTACACCGTCGGACCGGAGGAAGGAGCAGGTTATCTCAAACCAAATATATAATTACAGTAAAACGGGCTGTTAACAGCTGCGTGGGGTAACCTCCCCCTTCTGCTCTAATTCTCCTCCCGGCCTACCTCTCTTCATCTGAGAGTGTTTCGGCTATCTCGCCGTGACGTCACTTTCCTCTCTATTAACTAGGAAATGAAAGTATTCCTTAGGTTATGGCATGCAACTGCTTAAAAGGTGCGTCCAAGTACAATTATTAAAAATTGAATCGTTTGGTTCTTATATTTAAAAAAAACAAAACTAATTACTTATTCAAAGGATATTATTAACATGAGAGAAAAAGTTTGATGAGAGTAATGCGACTACTTGTATCACTACTACTAGTAAAATTTAATCAAAAAGCTCTGAAACACTTAATAAATAACTTGCAGGTACAAAATAAAAAGCTCATCTCGAAAGGGCTGCGTAAACTAAGCAGAATTCCTTCCTGAAGTTTAACAATAGATAAATCTACATACTGGTAATGTAACACCACTGTCAATATTATAATTAATACAAACGGTAATAAGAGATTTTTCATTATATTTTAATTATTTTTGGACGGGAAGCATCTGAAATGTAAACAAATAGCCAGGTCAACCTCTCACCAGGAAGAATAACAATAACTGAAATATATCACAATATAACATATTAATTTAGTTTAAAACTATTTACTATATCTAGTACTGTAATTTATAATGAATCAGAATAATTTTTATCTCAATCAATCAAATTTTAGTAGTCTAAGAACTTAAGACAGGGGCGGGGGTCGCCACAACATATTTGCATGTATCTGGTATAATAAAGGTCTCTTGAAAATAATATTATGGTTTTTTAAGCTTCTAATTAAGGGGTTTATTATTTAATAGAGTATTGTTTATGTAGCATGAGTAGAAGTGGGGGTTTGCTAAGGGATGAAAACTGAAAATGCAAATATCTCAGTTAATATTGAAGATAGAGAAGAAATGTATATAGCAATATTTATAGTAAATTTTATTTTGAATATGATATATTTTATACACTTTTTCGACCCGACGTATAGTAACGGAGATATTTCGAATTTTCAAACTTCTCCTCCTCTAAACGAACGTGATGTTTCTTTTTAAATAAAACGACTAAATAAAGGGTTTGGTAACGATCAAACGATAATTGCGACAGCTCGAACTGTAAAACACACACACACACACACACACACACACACACACACTTTTGAACGGACCTCATTTTCGTCATCTCCTAGGTAGGATCAATGGATATTTGAAGAAAAATTTCGAAAATAGCGTCATGAGAACGACCTGAATAGCTGATTTTTCTTAAGGAAAATCTGCTAAAAGTGCGTAGATGCAAGTTAAATAAAAATTACCACCTCCATATGATACCGAAAAAAAAATAAATAGATAAATAGATGAACCGCTATCTATTAAGGGGATAAGAATTCATTTTTCTAATCAGACTTCCAATCAAATTGCTAATTGACTCTAAAATCTGCAATCATGAATATGATCAAAAACTGATGCTAATAATGGTCATACATTATGGATGTGCATGTTGAGCCTACACGAGTGTCAACACACGTTAACACGATTAATCTATGCCAGGATTGTCAAATCGAAAATTGTAATTGTACAAACGCCGATGATTTCTCTCGTTCAAGAAAAAAAAAAAAAAAGAAGAAAAAAAATTGCCAGACGAAGATCTAAATGTGATGTACTTACTTTACTGAAACTGCAACTAGGAACAATCCAATTGTACATAAATTATAGATTCTACTCTTTGAACAGTTAATTCATCAGTGATTCACTGGAGGATGGCAAACCATTTCCACAAACTAAAGTATTTGCATTGGATGATAACCACTTTTTTTTTCTTCGTTCACCAGCCTCATACTTACCACATGCCCTCGGCAACTGGAGTTTGCAATAACTTATGATACTGCGTCTATTTCATTTTTATTTTTAACGCCACCTAAAGCATTTCATTCATACAAAAGGCTTGAATCCCAGTGATCAACTCTGAAATGAGACAAGTGTCTTTATTAAAAGAAGCAAAGAGAGGTTAGTATTTATAAAGTTGTCACTTATCAGTCTCGTATTAAGAATGACAATCCTACGAGTTGTTTTTTATTTAATCAATATTAGTTAAATAAAACTACAGTCACAATCTACATTATATTTCGTGGAGTAATTTGAAATGTTGTTTGTCTGATTGACACAAGTGGTTTGTTTAAGAATATTGTTCTCAAAATGTGCCGGAGTTTTCGGGCCCAGGAGGTTGGCGTGGGACTGGCAAAGTTCTCACCAACTCGGGGAAGCGAACGTGTTTCTGCAACTTGTTCGAACTCCCTGTAGATCATTGATTAATTCACTTAGGAAACAACCTTGTCATCTGATAGCCATTTACGCTAAAATATAAAGTTTATCGGGAATATAGTATTAATTGGTTTTATAATTTAACGTCTATAATTATGAAACCATTGATAATTAGGAATTGTGATGTAAAGTTTTTATGTAGTGAGCCTGTCACAAAACGAAATTCCCAGACCCTATAGTGCTGCTTAGGATACAATACCTACTTAAAAATGGAGTTTATTAATGACTGAATGTGAAGGAGGGAAAAAAAAAACTAAAAACGAATAACTCAAACTTGTATGTATATCTGGGCATCGAAGGTTGACAGGAAACATTTTTTTAAGCCAGACTTCCTGGAGTTTGCTGGTAAATATTTCCACACTTTTTTATTTCAGTTTACCAATATTATAAAACAGAATTTATGTGATGTTTATATCCTAACTTAATTCTTATGTAAATATTAAACTTGTTGAATTTGTGATGACATTCATTTTTTGAAGAATAAAAAAAAGCTTATTTGGAATTGAAATCAATACAACTACTACATACCACTTTTTAGCAAGAGTAATGTTTTGAATAACCTCAATTTTGGGGCGTGTGATTCCTGTTGTGTCCGTCCTTATAAATAACTAGTTGCTCCAGAAATCATTTCCACGGAACGGATAAAAGAAGAATTGATAATTTCTCTAAGGGATGTATTTCTTAGCAGAAGAAACGACAACTACTTGAATCACGTGGTTAGCCTTTTGTGCTATTAAGAACTTCATACGGTATTGGTTCAGCCATGTGGAAAGAATTGAATCCAACAGCGTTCCTAAAGAGTTATTCTATATGCTTGGGCCGAGCTAAAAAGGAGGTAATGCCCGGGAGAGACGGTTAATCAATTCGGAGATGTCCGCAATTTTTGGAATCTAAACGCCAGTGAATAATCTGAGATTCCCAGGCCATTCCATGATTGTAGTGTTCATCAAGGAGAAGTAAACGATCTAGATTAAGAATAGAACATGAAATTCAATCCTGTTTGAGATTGCTTGCCAATCACTGCAAAATTAAGTGTTGCACTCATTATTAAATGTTTTCCAAGAGCGATTAATCAGTTGGGCCTAAGGAGAAGAGTGATGATGCATACATTACCACCTCGCGTCAGGGTGAAATGTAGCAATGCCACCTAAATAGTGAAGCAGCAGGTGGCTCTGGCAGAATAGGTTAGGCTCTAATGATGAAATAGTAACCAAACCCCTCAGGAACACGACCGTTTTATATAGGCTTATCCTTTCACGGGGATTAACTCGCCAGCTAGACCAACAAACTCTATCTTGTAGGATTACGAATTTAAAGAGTATAAACCCATAAACCGCCTCTCATTTGTTTTCATTTTTATTTAAGAGTCTTGTAGGTATCACACATGTGTAACCTTTGAATAATCGGATTTGTTCCGTATATTTTTATCTCCTATATAATCCCCATTGCTATATATCTCCGTTGTGGCAATCTTGCGTACTTAGGGAATTGTCTTTAGCATTTTTGATACTTCAATAATTAGAAGGAAATCCGCTAATTGATTTGTTACTCTTAAAATTTTATACTGGGAATGGAATCCGGTATTTAAACTTATGCAGGGATAATTAAATAACGTATATGCTGTTTCCCGACCAGCTTTTTTTAAATACCAAATTTTTAAAAAAAATACAAACGGTACTTATGTCGTTGTGTATCTCGAGAACCAAGACAATTGAGGATTGCAAGGAATGCTAAACAACCGTAACAATAAATATATGAATCGGTAAAAAAAAGCCTTAAAAATCTTGTTTTTTTCCCCGTTTCGTCTCGTTGTTTTTTTTCCCCCCCGATTCAAAAAAGGTTTCTTCACGGAGAGCTTTGTAACCACTACTCTGATCATATATCACATATTAAAACAAAGTATAATGTTATTTCTCACCAAATAGAAGGAATGTAAGAAATAAACCAATATTGACTCCTCAATTTTGATTATGCATTTTTAATGCGGTCAACGCTTTTAAACGAATATTATCTAATTTCCAAAAGTAATATATCAATTCAAAGGCCACCTTCCTTATAATTACAATAATAGTTTAAAGTTCAATGGAGTAATTATATTTTCGACCATTATTTTGAATTTGAATTCTTTAAAGGTACATTTTAGACGAATTGTTAAACTCATTGTGTTCACTGTGGCGAATTGTTAAATTTTGGATTACATTAAAAAGGTATTTATTGATATAGTTATGAAATTCTTCCTATTATAAGATGTCATTTCTATCAATGAGTTTCGCCTTACCTTCGATAAACGAACTTGATTTATGGTTAAAAAGAATACAATCCCAATATAATTTGTTAATAATTTTGGCTTTCAGCTGAAAAATTGTCTAAGCTAATGATAATGGTAGGAAAATATTTAGTGATATGTTACTTATTATACGTTCACTTTTTGCTACTAAGGCTAACTGGAACGAGTTATCTGCAGGTTACCACTATACATTTAATGAGTTGGTCACTAAATAAATTTCTTTGGCCTTAATTAACAATAGTTCATAATGTCCATACTTCGTTACCAGACGTTAAGATTAAGATGCTATCATGGCAAAAATATTTACCAAGTGGAGATGAAAGATCTAGTTTCGAATTTTATTTTAAATTACAAGAAGACTCCAAAAATAATCAATCACACTTAATTTATTTTTATTTCTTTATCGGTTCTATATGTTAATATGTTTCTAATACATATTGTTGCTTTTACATGAGAAATAAACAGTTTCATAGCACATATTTGAATTATGTGTGCATAGTGTATAAAATTGGTTTAAATAATAAAATATAAACCTGTAAACATTTTCATTTATTGACATTTGACGACGCCTTTAACCACGGTCGTTTAAATTGGATTATACGTTCATAAAAACATTAATGGTGAAAAAAGGCAACTAGAATCGCTGGAAATTATTTGACTGAAGATGAAACATCTCTTTGCCTTATAAGAAATGTATTTCTCTCTCTTATTTCTTAAACATCTTTTTCTCTTACCTTTTTGTATTATGGCTGTGTATAGAATTTCTTCATCTCTTCCTTTTCATGTATTGCCTCGCCAAGGAAAAGGAACAAAATCGTTGAAAGTAAAGGTGTCATTCATTTCGCCATATCGGAGAAAAGGAATAACTCAATTTCATCTCGGAGTGAGAGAGAAGCGGAAATTGTCTTGTACTATCCATCTCGAAATATAAAACTATGTTCAGTCTCCTCACAAATTAAAATTACTCTTGAGTGACAACAATGATTTGATTGCTTATCAAAATCGTTTTCGGAAACTTGATTATGACATCAATTGTACTTACTGTGCCTACACTGATTGAACAATGATCTAATAGGAATTTGAGACGTGGAACGTGTTACTAATTGTAAGATAAAGTCTGGAATCAATATTTTTCGAGAGCTATCGAGTCCTATAATTGACAGCAAAGGAAGTTCGCATATCGTTCGCATACATTCACAGTATAGTCTGATCTAGGTGAACATCACTACACCTGTTCAGTACACCTCACATAATAGGTTTTGACATATTTCCGACAACTGTACTTTAAACTGACTTTTAATTTAGGAATACTATAAATGTAGGCCATGCTTTTACTTACTGGCAAGAGAACAGTATGAGCATTATTTCTCAGGACAAAATGTGTAAATATTTAGAAATACTTAACCTTAATAGATCAAAATGGAATATAGAAATCCAATTTTATAAATGTTGTTTATACTTCTTAACAAATAATATTATATTATTTCAATTTTCTTACTGTATTTCTAAGAAAACCCAGGAATAAGGATGCGTATTGTTTACTTTCTTCAAATGTTTTATATTAATAAAAAATGAATTTTTAGCATTGTTTTTCCATTAATAAAAAATATAATTTAGAACAATCTATAGTGAGTTGGAAAGAGTTGCTTGGAAATAAAGTAACAAAATAGAAGATAATATAAGTGAAATAAGGGACAATAATGGCAACTAGGAATATTTATAAAATAGGTTGAAACGGATAGAGTAGCATTTATATTGGGAAACCTAAACAATTATTGAAGAAAAGGATCATGCTGCATCCAAAGGGTTGATAATAATGTCAGCAAGAAATTTCTTTATTGGAGTATATAATAAATATATAATAAAAAAAGTTAAATGTATATTATAGAAAAAGCATACGTATGAGAAAGAATTAGAAAATAGTTTAAGTAGCTTTGCGATATATTTTATAATTGTTGAACGATATTTTTCTGAATATATGAACGTTGCAAATAAAATATTCATGGAATTTAATTGTAACCAGTAAATTTTGCATCATACATTATCAATATGTTATAAAATGACTAGACATTATGCAATATTGTTTAAATGAATGAGAGTTACCATGCTCAGTAAGTTTTTGAAAGCGAAACAATGTCATTTTGTTCTAATATAGAATGAAATTTACTCCTTAGTTAATAACTTTATTTGGAGTTGTTTTTTTGTTTTTTTCATACTCGTCGTCAAGCAGATTTATTTGGTTAAATATGCACAGCCCCTGTATTGTGTTGAGAACCCCCATCTACGTGTATGTCTTTGGTATGTTTGACACACATATGATGTAATATAACGAATCTAGATTTGTTTAATGGGAAAGTTGTATGTAACTCGATTTTTTTAATGTTCATTACAATTAAACGTACTTTGTAAACAAAACTGTGTGATTTTTCTCGCTCTCTGACTGGCACTGTACTTGATATAAGAAGAAAGGTTTGGACGTAGGTTATTAGTGAGATCTGTGAACTGGAATGAATTCAATCCAATGAAGAATCTTTCGGCAGGTCAGTAAGTATTGTGACACCATTTATCTTTGGTCGTGGTCACTCTACTGTGGCAGTTAAGTCGGCGGTCTTGTCTGTTTTACGAACCATTGGTTTGTTGGAAAAATTGTTTGCTGAGAGGTGTATAGTTCTCAACGTTTGCCTGATAATGTGCAAGGAAGTAAATTAACAGAAATTTGATTTTCAGTGGAGCTTTACCAAGAGGGTAACCCCCTCCTCTAAAATACTTAAATACTTGGATGATGTAAACATTTCAATTACAAGTTAATCGTCTTTCGCACAGCAGTTCACCATATTTATACATAAAGAACTTTCGGCTAGACCATAATTTTAACTATACCATTCAAAATATTAAAGATGCAACATTCCAAGCTATAATAGAAAGTTCATTTCTTATTCTATTACATTTTACTAACTTGCTCAAACACTATTCAGGAGTCTGAAAAGCATGATGTTAGTTGAATGTCGGGTGACAGACGTCGCCCAGCGGTCCTGATTCCCTCATCATTGTGCAAAAAATGCTTCTAGTTGGTGGGTTGTCGTTCAACTTTTGTATGATGTTTATTGTCGGGTTGAAAATGTGTTTTATATAGGTTGTATTAGATTTGTCAAGGTTTGGGATGGAGGATAGAGGGAGAGGGTAGGTACTCCATGTCATTTCTAATACTTTCGTATTTTTTATATTACTATTTTTTATTTTTAAATTAAAACTTTTTTATGTTTTTGTTATAATTATTCGCATTTATATTAATGAATTAACTCAACATATTTGTAACTTTTCGTTCAGTTATTCTGCTTAAAAAAATGCTTTCTCTTCGGTCCTGGCTTGTCTCTTAGGTTGAAACTTTACTTCCAGCCATCTAACCATGATGATGCATATTTTTCTTCAAAACGTTTCATTGAGAAGTAGGTTTTTCTTCATCTAACTTTAGGTCTTCGTATTCCGAAAAATTGTTTTTAATCAGGATTTAGTTGTAAAATTCACTGCTTGTATTTGAATCCAAAATCAAATGTCCCAAATCTCTTCTAGTCGCTATTTTATTTGTCCAACCTAAAAAGTTAATAATTGAATAATTATAGTTCAAGAATATTTATTTACTACACAAAAAATAAAATTCGTATTAATTACGTCTAATAAAAAGTAGTAATTGAGCAGTACTAATTGAAAGTAGTATACACATGTAAATACTTATTTGTATCATTATAACGTAAAATTAAATAATAAAAAATACCAATAAAATGATTTCAAACTCGGTCCTCTTAGATATACGAAATACCGATATTTAATCCAATTACAGGATGAAATAAATATGTGTGTAAGGTATGGATGGGAAAACAGTACTGAACGTTTTGTAATCGTCGAAAAGTATGGAAAGGTTTAGTCTAGGAGTCGGAGAGGGGATTAACAGGTAGCGTTCCCTTCGAACCGTTATCTCATGGTTTTCCCTGGAAACTCTCCTCTTGATCCTAAGGCTGACATTTCCCGACTACAAATATAACACCATTTGATTTTTAAATAGTTGCTCTAACATTTGATGTATAAATCATAGTGAGGACATATGAGCTAACTTTTTCACACCTTCCCAAATATAAGTAATAGGTGTTAAAAAGCGTTTCTATTTAAAATATATATTTCTCGTTCACATGAATGGATATTATAACCGTTAGGATGTCTCTACATTTTGTATCCCATGTACAATCAAACAGAGAGACGTAAATTTAAGCTGATATATATATATATATATATATATATATATATATATATATATATATATATATTATCTGCCGAGTGATAGGAACGTTGATTAACATGGATCAACAAGTGTCCGGATCGAGATGTTGGAAACTTGCATCTTTTATTAACGTAGCTCCCAAAAGCTGAACCATATTTATGACTCAACAATAGTTTTAAGATTCAGGATTAATATGAAAACAAAGGAAATATACTTCGTTCAGAAAAAATAGTTGGTTTTTATGATTTTTGCATCATGATAGGTGAATCGGGGCGACTGTGGGACGTATGTAGTACACATGGGTCTACCTGGCCAGAGGCTGCCATTCAGATGAGCAAAATCAGGCATCAATAGTGATTTGAGAAGAGTACAACATTAAAATAAATCGTAAGCCACGTAAAAGGTATTAAAAATATAATTTAAAATAATAATAACGATTTTTTTCATCTAATATAAATAATAATTACGATTTCTTTTTAATAATAAACGAAATGAATATTGAAACTAATATTAAACTAAATATCTTAACTAGAATATTTCTTAATTATTAAAAAGAAAATTTGTGAATTTTCCATGGTCTGAAACAAGCTTCCCTCAATTTCCAAATGAACACGTTACTAATTCCACGACGAATTTGGGTGCAAACTAAGAAATTAAAAAAACAACAACAAACTAATAAATATTTAAGACGTTAATTAGCATAAAAATATTTTATTTATAACAGTCTAAGTGTCTACAATTTGCAGGAATTGATGGGACAGAAATATTTTTGCCGGGAGTTGAACTGAAGGCAGTGTGGCCTCCAGTTGAAATGTAGAATGACAAGGTTGAGCCAAAGGTGAGGTATTTTCTGCAAGGCTTGACAGGACTCTTTAAGCGACTTAATGTGAAATAGATTTGTTTTAAAAAAATCGGTTTTACGCCAAATATACTTTTCTAAATTGCAATCTTACTGCCCTCCAAGAGTCAGTACGCAACCCGATGAAACAGTCACTCATCCCATATATCCCATACCAGTGCAAGTCTCTCTTCCATCTATCTAAGCTTGAAGCATGGTCATTCCCTCAGCCTTCTCACTTCGATCTTGACACTAAATTATTTCTTTGGCCCTCGCTCTGACATTTTATCAACATGGACAAGATGCAGTTGCTTTGTCCTCAATGAACGAAATCAGACACGCCTTCTTTAAAAGATCCAACACTCATAATTAGTCAACATTCTGTCATATGTTATCTCCACTCCCCTGATTTCATGTTGTGGCAGTTATCCGCAAGATGTTGACTCACTAGGGGACGCCAAGCAAATCCCGCCCGGTATACAGAGGAGTTGCGTTTGGCAGCGAAATCAGTTCCTTCAGGGTATGCTGACCGCATCATCCGACGTCATGACTGGGGTGGGGGAGACCACTGGGACTTCGTTACCAGAGAATAAGACCTCTATGATTTTTAATGGTTTAGAGCATACTGGTACCACGGGGTTGGCGGAGGAAGCCCTCGCCAACAATCAGTCACTCCAGAAACTGGCGGCTGGTGTCTGGATCCGTTCACGGTTGCCAGTCACAAACGTGGTGGTTGTCATTTCAACTCTCGGACAGAGGTGTCAGAAATGATTAAGGAAGGGGTTTCTCAACCCCTTTGGTCACAGATCACAATTACCGTCTCTTACTGAGGCAAGTACCAGAGTACTCTTGATCTGTAGGATTCCTTTCTTCTCATTGTGCTTCGGGGAACTCGGAGAGGTCGGAAATAGTTCAGACCTGACGTCGAGGTAACCTCTCGTTCCGTTTACATCATTATGTAATGCACACAATGTCATATGTCTCCTACCCAAAACCCTGCGACTATATTGATCTTAGCAATCATTAATCAGGACACACTCCGGAAAGTCGCTACGGAGGATTGGAGTGTAGCATCCTTTCCATTCCAAAATCACACTTATATCCCTGATGCTAACCTCACTTTCTTTTGTACCCGCAAACATTTTATAGTCGTTTGTGTCATTTCTTAGAAGAATGAAAGAATTGAAATTGGGAAAATGTCATCCCAATGAGTTTGAAAGTCTTGTCTAGGATGCTCAGCGACCTCATAAAAAAATACGGAGACCACTATGAAAATTGGGAAATATATACTAATTTCGGTTAAACACTAAGTTTGGTTGTTTGGGGAAAGCTACTTGGAGATGATGCGTAAGCGAGAAGTGCGTCATATATCAGTGGAACCCGATGCTTAAGACCTCGCGGGCTTATTAATTAAGAATAAAGTTTTGGGAGATGCAGTAATGAGGATAAATGTGGAATGATGCTCATCCCGCCATCTTCATTACAGGAGACAGCCACCTTCTCATTAGTTCTCCATCATCAGCTGCCCCCCCCCTCCTTCATCTTACTCTCTCTTTCTTCACGACAATATTTCTCTGCCATCTTTTGTCCTTCTTGTCAGAATTTTAATCAGCCTCTTCAGTTTCAGGTTTCTATATTTTAAAAAATACCGGAGGGGTCTATGATGCTTAAGTACCTCGGTTAATCAAGTGATAATATTTTTTAGTAAAATGATCCATCGACATATTTCCACAATATAATTCGATATACCTAAATAACTTGTTAACTTATAAAACTTCAAGCCGTGCTTGTTGTCGGAAGTATGTGTTATTGCTGATTTTCTTTCAGTAAACGGATTATTTTTGTAGCCTTGCAAGGGCTATAATTTTAATAACTATATGTTATTTTTGGGATTTTAGAAGAGAGGTTATATTTAAAAAAAAGGGTGTTGTGTTATAACAAATAAATTTGTCTGTCCCAGTTTAAAACAGAGTTTTTTCTCCTGCGATGTGAGTCGGTAATGCAGCCTCCAGCAAAACTTAATCATCCTTTTGTAATACGATTCATTACAATGGTAGGTATCAAGATATTTATTATTTTTACTTTTACGTCATTCGGTATTTTTTGAGCTCCACCCCCTTCGATTGCTGTTCATTTAATTTCATGGGACTTACAACCAGTCTTCATTTGGGCAGTCTGGACGATATTTAGATGTACAAGCAGAAATTCGGAAGTCATGACAGTCATCCAAATTGCTCGTCGAATAGAAAAATGTTAGCATTTAAGTAGTCTATAAAGATGGCCTGAGAGTTCTCTAAAATTTGAAAATCCTTACATAATACATACTAATTTTTTAGAAAAAGGAGCCGAGTGGAGTGCCTCTGCCAGTCCTTTTCTAGATTAATGAGTCCTTTCCTCCAACATCATCTTGTGGTTCCGTCTAATATTTTCTTAATTCTATTTATTCCACATAACTCAACAGTTTCACTCCACTTTTCTCAAAATCAAGCAGTATATAAGAATCGCCATATTGTAACATTAATTTGATCTTTGGTTCCGATGTGCAACCAATGTTTGATGGATCGAAATATTTATTTGACTCTCTTTTCCCTTACTACCAAATATCTCCTGATTTCCTTTTGCACGGGCTCTCTGACAAAGATGAGCAAGTGTACAACTGTCGTTTTATATGTCTATAGCTTTTATTCTTTAAGGCACTGAAGGATTTGGTCCCTACAGCCATCCTTATATAATAATATATATTTTAAAATTTTCACGTCCACTTTGACGGGCGAATTTATCTAGAACGATTAAATACGCTTTATTCATTTATTTTTATTTTGTGGTTAGCTATGCCGTACGAGTTTTGTGAGAATATTTTTACCCCTAAAGGCTGTTGTATTAATTAAAACTGCCTTCAACAAGCAAATGCTGATTTAAATAGCATGTGGTAAATTAATATATTTAGCAAATACCAAATGTATAAATGATTAATATCCAACCCTAAATTTAGACTGAGCTCTGAGCAACATAAAGGAAAATAAACACCATCACCCAAATAGAGAGGTGGTAAACACATTTTCGTGGGTGGAACTTTGGTGTTCATGTAAGTTGATGTTATGTTCCTCATTGAAAAATGTCAATTGTTGCTACTGAAATAATTTAAAAAAATACTAAATACTATTTTTAACGATATGAGGTCTCTGAATAGCTAAGAATGATACTTTTGCCTTGATTTAATGCTCGCCTTTCTTGCTCATTCCATGGAGCGAATGTTTTACTGGCCTCTATTTGAAGTGGGTTTTAACTAAAGAGAAGTATAGAAGAAGGAAGTCGTAAAGCTCAGCGAAAAGAAGGAATAAGACTATTACTGAGCTGAGCTGAAAAGACACCGTTCGTCTTGTTGCGGGTGCGGCCCTCACTATATCTACTTGCAGCAGAGCATTAACTCCACAGGGGCAACCGCCTGTTTAAAATAGAGTACTTCAGTTTTTTTTTTTTTTTTTAAACATTTAGGTTTTGTAGTTAAACTTAGCTTTTAATTCGGTCTTTCTCAGCGTTTATTCAGTCTTCATATAAAATGCATATAATAGTCTCTATTACTGCTATTGCGAAATAGTAATGTAACACTTAAGTTCTAACTCTTGGCAAATACAGTTTATTCATTAAAAAAAATGGTTGAAACGGAAAAGAGGAAAAGGAATTTGGTCAATTTATTCCTGAAATGATGCGACATGAAATGAAGCATAAATTAAGGGTAAGATTAGAATTATTATATGTTGTTATCAAACTTTATTTTTCAAAGGACCCCTAAAAGCCAAGCTCCACAGCACCTCTCTTGTATTTAAATTGTATTTATATTATTTCATAAGAGCAATATTTTCCACCAATCACCCAGCACTCTCTACCTCTGTCCTTTCATCTCCTTTTCTGCTGTAACATACTAATGTTTTCTAGCTGTCAGTCTATTCCATTTGATACACCCAATTTTAGTACTTTTCGCAGATTTCCCCAAAGGGAAATCAACTATTGAGGTTGTACTCATGACACGAATTTCGAAAATTTCCTCAAATATCCATCAATCCTACCCTGGAGATGATGAAAATAAAGTCCGGAAAATATATATATTTGTCAGTTAACACCCTAGTGGCTGCAATTTTGGTTTGATCATTACCAAAAGACATATTTAAACGTTTTATGTATAAATGAATACCAAGGTCGTTAATGGCTGGGTCGGACTAAGGGAAGGGATGGGTGTAGAGAGGGTATCGAAAATACAAAATATCTCCGGTTTTAGACGTTGGGTCAAAAAATTGTATAGGAACAATCTTAAATTAAATGATCTAAAAATATTTTCTATATTATGAATATTAACCGAGATTTTTGATCTTACAGTTTTCGGCCTTTAGTAAACCTCCAGTCATATTCATGCCATATTAACAGTAATCTGTTATATCATGAACCATTTCATCCCAAGGCTAAATACCAATATTGTTTCCATTGATCGTTTATTGTGTGAGATACATGAAAATACTTATTGCAAAGACATCATTTTGCAATCGTGAGTCAAATGCATTTATTACTCCTGGACCATACACGATATTTAATTGTTTCATTCCATTCTAAAGATCGTATTAGCTAATGGCTGCAATTGGGGGTGGAATAGTAGGGGTTTAGGGGGAGATCGAAAATTCAAAATATCTCCGCTAATTTGAGTGAGGACAATGTCCGTCTGCGTTAATGGGAATTTATTTAGTGATGAACTCATTAAATAAAATTCTTAATTCCACCCTGAATAGAAAAGGGTGGTAATCTGTAGATAACCTGTCCCAGTTAGCCTTAGTATCAAAACGTGGGCGCTAATAAATAACAATATATCGTAAATTATACGATTGTCCTGTTCTCAAAGGACAGATTATTATATTTTTATGGATAACATTTAATATAACTGTTAAGAATATTTTCACTTACAGTAATTATTATTCTAAACATTCTTAGCTCATTTCTAAAAATGGGATAGACAATAAAAATTAGTCTGCTCTCATAAAAGGTATTATAATTAAAAAAATATACAAGTCATTTTGTAACTAATGGTTTAGTATTACATAAAGAAAGTTAAAGTGCAGACAAGACATTATTTTGCCTGGAAAATATACTTCAAGATATTTACAATAACATCATGACCTGGGAATTCATTATATTTGTACTTAAGTAAAAGACATTTGTACTTATAACATTTATTATACTAGGAAACTATATCTGTAATTATAGAATTTATTGTTTTAGTTGTTTTACAGCCTAAAAAGAGGGTTATGAATATTTATTATATTACATAATTGCACGAGTTGTCTATATTTTACAACCGTTTTCTATATTAATATACCGAACACCACCTGTAATAATAAAATTTATATTTTTAGGGATTTTTCTGTTTTATTTTTATTCTACTTAAAAATGTTATTTACATTTTCAAATGCATTATTCCGTGAACCCCTAACTCCTTAAGAGTATGCAATATCTGTGATTTATGTATGTAGACCTAAAAGTTGATTATAACTGACATTAACTAGAAATTCCTGAAATTGCCTTTATTTGATGATGTTGCGAAAGGCCATATTTGAACAATATGATTTGAGGGAAGTGGGTCAGAGGCGACCTGAATTTCGTTTCTTCGGCAAGAGCTTTTTAGTATTCATTACGGATTGTAGGACTCCAAGCTGTTTATCTATCATTAGCTCCTTTTCAGAGGTCTACAGTTAATTGCCAACTCTTGTCAATTTTTAATTCACATTATAACTTTATTTATTTCTTTGGTAATTTCCAACCTCCTTTTAACTAAGAAATTTTCGAGTTAAGAGAATCTTTTGCCATTTATATTTTCATCAGTTTAATTATAAGCAACATTTTTTTTTCAAATCCATTTATCAGAAGTCTTTCGTGACACGAGCCTAACAAATGTTTAAACAACTCAAATTATTGTCAAGATTATTACTTCAAGATGTTTTAGTAGTTTTAAAATATTTTATTACCCTATATATTTAAAACTAAAGACTTATTTTATAAATTATTAATAGTTTAATGGTAAGGGTTACCAATCTTATCAACGACCTTCCCAGTGAGGAAGGGACAATCGCAACGAACTTCATCAAGGGAACGAGAACTTCAGAAACGGATAGCCCCTGAAGATGTAGTATGTAAGCCACGAAACATGTTGGACAGTATGAATAAAGTTTGTGAGGAAAAAATGTTCTTTATTGTTAACCCTTGCCATGAAACTATGAAGAACATACACAAACATTAGGTCCAGAATAAGAACAATAAGAAGAGTTATTTTTATCTTTTATTGAGTGGATTTAGTGTTTTAAGTTATGCTATTTTACTTCAACTTTAATGTTTGATAACATTTTTCTTATCCGTCTTTTTGTTGGATTTCTTACACTCATTTTCGTTTTTATTATTTATTTTTGAGTGAATATCTCTAAATAAGATATTCGTAAGTAGATATAACCAATGATATTTACGACGATTGGCAGTGGTAGTAAAAACGTTTTAAAATAATGGATCTGGGAACGCCACCAAGACGATGTCTTGTCCTCATAGTTGGGAATAAGAATCGGAGCCGTGTAGATTGGCGGATACTGGGTGTCCATAACTTGAGGAATTAAGCTGCATGGAGTTTATGCTCTAGGATAGTGACAGAAGCCTAGGGCTATACAGATTCTGGAGGCATCTGATCTGGGTGTAGCCCATGTGCTTTGCCTAAGTTGATCCGACCAATGAGAGAGAGAAAGGTAGAGGATCCGTCTTCTCTTGCTTTTCTGGGGGCATCCTCTGGTGTCCTGGAATAAGGGAAAACCCGCAGTGCCAACCCTAGCCGCCTTGTGACCGACCAATCGAGGCGTATAGATTTACACCAAATTAGTACCACGAGGTTGGCGGCAATAGCCCTTGCCTATAGTTAGTGAGGTAAGGCACTGACGCGTGGTGTCTTGATCCGCGTAATGGTGAATGCCGGTCACAAACGTGGAGGTTGTTTCGGGGTAAAAGTGTCAGAAGTACTTTCAGAACATCCTCGGTCACATATGATGATAGGATATTATTGAAGAGGATTGGATGATATGATTATGCTCCATACTATAAGCTAATCTGTGGGATTGGGTAGGTGAGTGTCAGACCATGACGGCTTCATATCCACTCACTGTTTCCTCGCCTTCCGCAAAAGCATACGCAAACCTGTAATGTGCTGGTGAGATTCGTCCCAGTAATGCTGTCTTAAAAAAATGTTTATATAAAAAAAGAAAATTGATGTGGACACCACATGCCTTCCTAGTGAAATTGAATTAAACAAACAAAATTGTACGTTGCATTTTATTTAAAGCTATTAAATTTGAA
This sequence comes from Riptortus pedestris, assembly GCA_019009955.1. Classification (NCBI taxonomy): domain Eukaryota; kingdom Metazoa; phylum Arthropoda; class Insecta; order Hemiptera; family Alydidae; genus Riptortus; species Riptortus pedestris. Next base: position 205,152,583 of record CM032228.1, on the reverse strand, counting down.
AGTATCATTTGAAAATATAAATAATAATTTATAGATTTCTGCCTTGGTAAACAAAATATACCCGATATATATTTAATTTCCAATACGTACGGACAAATTTGAAAGTATTTATGTTCGCCCTCCTTTAAACTTCCTCTTCCTCTTTGTTGTTTCAATCAAAAAGATAGATGCACGACTAAATACTACAACCCCAATATGGTTTTGAACATTCTAAGGCTAGTCTTATAGACCATTTTGAGGTGCTGGATGGTGATGGAATCTAGTATCTCAGGTCATAAAAAGAAATGCTTCGTTCCTTCATAGTTATTTATTCTTTGCAACAGAGCGATTTCAGAGCTTGCACTCCATCATCAGTGCCAAGCTCTTCACAAAGTTGCTACTGGAACAAAGGATCCCAGTGACTTTGGGCACTGATGAAAGCGCTCTGTCGCAAAGAATAAATAACTGTGAGAAAGCCGTATTGAGTTATGGGGGATACGTAAAATATGTAGAAACGTAACAATTAATTAGAACGGGTTCAGTGAGGATTAAAACAAATAATTCCGAAGCGCATTTTATTACGCGAACAAACCACGTTCCTTAGAATGTCGCTACTGTGAAATATATATATATATATATATATATATATATACCATTTTTTTACATAAGAGTTTTATATAAAAATATTAGATATTGACTAATTTCATCCATAAATACTTCTAGAATTTGTATTATATTAGACCGCTTTGAATCTACAATGTATTCAATTTGATTTTTATTTGAGTTTATATGTTTATGATTATTTGATTTTATCTTCCATACAATTTTATTATGCATGAAATTAAAAATACATATACTCTATTTATTGTACTACATCATATGCGTTTTAAATTGAATGCTGAACCTTTTTAAACCTTTTGAAACATTGAAAGACGTTTTGCTCAGATGATAGCGGCTCATTATGACTATGTTTTTTCTGTAATAGATTTATGATCCCATTTATCATTTGCTGATTTTTATCTTGGGGTAACTAATTTGGGTTTCCAGCTTTTAATGTTCAATGTTTTTGAACGCAGATTTTTAATAAAGGTAGCATTACAAAATGGATTTATCAAATAATGATATATTACCCACATATAGTTTTTTCCCCAAGAGTTTTCAGTTATGATGAAGACGTACCGTACCTTCATTCACCTCTGAATGAGTTGCCTCAGCGGTTAGTATCAGAGCCCAAGGATGAGAGAAATTAATTTGTACTCTAGGGATTTAGGGGATGAAATTATACAGTTTAAGCTCCCACCCTCGCACTGACAGCTGAAATCACATTAGGCATGGTTCACTTTCTGATTCGGTACCGCTGATAATCCCTTGGTACGGAGACAATATTCTCCAGAAATTTATGAATTAAAAAACAAATTATTACTTCGATTATTATTACTAAGTGACTTCTCATTAATCATTATTCTGTTTTAGCAGATTTCCCTTAAGGGAAATCAGCTATTGAGGTTGTACTCACGACGCGATTTTCGAAATTTTTCTTCAAATGTTCATCGATCCTACCCAGGAGATGACGAAAATGAGGTCCGTTCAAAACTGTATATATATCTATCTATCTATCTATCTATCTATATATATATATATATATATATATATATATATATATAGAGAGAGAGAGAGAGAGATATCTATATATATATTTGTCTGTTACCGCTCTAGCGGTCGCAATTATTGTTTAATCGTTACCAAACTCGATATTTAGTCGTTTTATGTAAAAAGAAAGATCAAATTCGTTAACGGCTGAAATCGGGCCAGAGGGAGGGGGGGGTTTAGAGGGGAGGATTTTCGAAAATTCAAAATATCTCCCTTACTATAGGTCGGATCAAAAAATTGTATAGAAACAATCGTATTGCAAATTAAAGTTATTATAAATATTGTTATATACGTTTATTCAATATCTTGAATATTAACCGAGATATTTGCATTTTTTAGTTTTCAGCCATCAGCAAACCGCCACTTCTACTCATGTTACATAAACAATACTCTGCTACATAATAAATTACATTATTCGAAGTTTAAATACCAAAAATTGGATTGAAGAAACCTTTATTATACGAGATACATGCAAATATGTTCTGGTGATCCCGCCCCCACCCCCGTCTTAAGGGTTTGTACTACTAAAATTTGATTGATTGAAATAACAATTATTCTGACTCATTATTAATTACAGTACTAGATATAGTAAATAGGTCTCAATAAAATTAATATGTTATATTATATATAATATTATATTTCAGTAATTGTTTTTCTTTCCGGTGTGAGGCGGGCAGACCCGTTTGTTTACATTTCTAACCTAACGCTCCCTGTCGGCAGTTTATTGAAATTGGATGAAACATTTCTTATTTCCGTTTGTATTTATTCATGGTGGTGTTGTGTTACCAGTATGTATATTTATCTATTACTAAACTTCACATGGGAAATCTGCTTAGTTTACGCAGCCCCTGCGTGACGGACTTTTTTTTTTGTTATACATGAAAACATTGTCTTTTATGATCTTAAACTCTTCTAATTTGTTTATAGTGGGACTTCAGAACTGCAAATTAAATCTACCAAAACATATTAGGAATATCTGTTATGATTGGGTGGTGGGAATCAAGGTATTAATAAAATGCCAATAAAATATCTGTTTGTGATTAAAATCAAATGAATTTTATATCGAACAAAGCAGTGGGCGTTTATGATTACAAAAATAAATATCGTTCAACCATTTATTAATTAGGATCGATGTACACTTGAAAAAGTTTTCGAAAATCGCTTTATGATTACAAACTGAATAGTAGATTTCCTTGAAGGGAAATATCCTAAAAGTAAAATTCATGTCATACACTTTTAATCTCTTTGAGCTACCGCTTTCTCTTTCCTCTTTTATCGAGCCTTTACTATCCAGCGAGCCCAGCTCATTAATGAAATATTGAAAAGAACAATTTTTCCACCATTGAATCCCTTTGATAATTGATGATAAGCATAGAAGAATAGTGTTTATTTAAATCAATAACTGAACATGACGTAGTATAAAAATACAATTCCTTTTTTGTTTACTCCTTTTTTTTCAATAATTACTTTTAGTATAATTAAGGATATGGTCCTTTTCAACTGATATTAATTTTATAGGATTATTACCATTGACAGTACATAGCATTTGATTTTTTATTTTACTTATCTCGATCTGCTTGTTTTATGACGCATTATGCTTCTTTAAGGCCCTGAACCTTCCGTAAAATATGACAAATTGAAAACAGTTTTTTAATCACACTTCTTTCGTGAAAGGAAACTAACTAAGACAACAGAAAATCAGTTATTGTGCTGCAAAAAGCATGAAATAAAATTGATCTCGTAAAATTTCACATCCCTTGCCATGATTTTCACGAACTTCTGGTACTTTTGGCCTTAGGGTATTTTAATTCAGCATTTTGCTAATTAGTTTTATTGACGGCCTAATTCTACTCATTGGAATTTGTTTTTGAAATAGATAATATATGCTGAGTTGAGATAAATAACGTGTCATTCCAGCTTGTATGAAATTTGCTTAGTTCATGCAGCCCCTGGTATGACGGATTTTTCAGTGTCTAGATTCCTTTTTATTGGAATTAAAATCAGGTATTGGAGTGAAATATTAGTACATGGTCCTATGAAATATGACGATTAAAATGTGGCAAAACCGAAGCTTACATAATGAAAAAAAATTGTTGGCAGAGAACTTAGGTTATTAGAATTTAATCGTCACGTTGATTAGTTTTCAAAAAGTAGGGTTTTATTTTTATTAGTTTTTTTTATTATTAATATTTCACACATAAGGCTCATATAAAGCTTGAATATCTAAAACACGAACAAACACACAAAATTAGGTCACTACAAAAAAAAAAAAATAAGTCACTAGTGACATTGTTTCAGACTTTCTCGCTGGTCGTTGTTCATACTTTATGAAGATCCGGCTATCTGATCCAGCGGCTGTGTGACATTTCTACTAAAATATTTCTCTTCAGCTTCCTCCATCATTTCCCACATGAGTTAATCTAAATGCACCCTGGTAACAGGTTTAACTCATCATGTTGGACGAGAAGAAGGAAACAAAGTAACACCCGAAATGCTTTCACTTTAATACTGCAATTCATGCGAGGAACTTCATAAATTATTGATAGTACAGCCAAATGTTTACTACTATTCGAAAAGATATATATATATATATATATATATATATATATATAGAAACGCTGATAGATTTCTTTGGCGGTTGGAAAATGTTGATATGAGAAGTTTTAGTCTAGACCAACATTGCTGTATTTGTTCTCTCTTCTTCGGGGCTGTGAACATGTATTACATCGTATTAATATATGTATATATGTGTGACCCCTGGAGAATCTTTTCAGTCCATATTCAACCTCGTAAACTTATCCAGCGACCATAACTTTGGAATTTCCAATGGTAAGCCTTACATTTTATGGCGGACTCTTGTAGAACATCAAATTTTAAAATGACTTTTATTCATATGAAAGTTTCAAAGCAATTTTTCGTGGCCCTGTTGGCTGGGAAATTAATTATTAGGATTGCACGTTCATGGTATTTTTATTCATGATTAAAAGTAAAAAAAAATCATCCGAGTATTTACTAAAAATAAGTTACTAGATTTTCCTCAGAAGAGATGATAATCATTCATGGAACCAAATATTTAACATACTAAAATATTCAGCTCCCAAAGTGTTTATGAGTCTAAAATAATGTCATTTCGTAGAATTTCATGTGATCATGTCCTGAGTAAAGGAATTTTTTGTTTGCTATTAATCAGAACGCTAATTATAAGTCACTTATCCCACCTGAGTGAATAAATATATTGATGTTTGACCATATTTCTTAATGAATTATTTTTAATGTTTAAGGTACAAGTATCCACGAAAACAGAGTTTTAGTAAATCACTGTGTATTGATATTAAAGAAAAATCTGGATTCACTGGTAATAACGGTTTTAGTGAGAAATCACAACCATGTATTCTTATTATATAAACGACATATAGCGACGGATTTCAGAACTATATGAATCAAATTTGGGTTATAAATCAACTGGTTCTCTTGTGGAATGCTGAATGTAATCCAATAACTGTCCTGGAACTATTCCTCTTATTATTATCTGAAAAAGGGCACGGTCTATTGCGGAGGAAATTATCTGATTTACATTTTATTGATTATTAAAGTAAGAAAGAAGTGTACATCCAGATTAAGAGAGCAAAAGCACAGTGAGTCATAAAGAAGTTTGGTAGATTTTCCTTGTAGTATTAGCAATCTTCCATAACTTACGTCTGGATCAAAATTAAATATATAAAAAATTAAAATGTCTTATACTCTGGAACTCCAATTCCAGTGGACATCCATTGTTTAATCTGTTCTGTAATTTTAAAGACAAACATATTTTTAAATAATTGGTTTCTCATTTTGTTGTTATGGATTTATAATTGACCACAAAATTTAATTCAGGAGGTAAGTCCAATGGTCCGTGGATCGCATAATAATGGGCTAATGACCTATTACCTTGCTGTGCATTGATATTTCTTATGCGAAAAACAGCAAATAGCAAGGCAAGAACGACCTTCTGCGGAAACGAGTCTGTGAAAGGTTAATCTGTCAAATTGACGATGGTGTGTAATACAAGGCGTTTAGCGTGTCAAGGTAGGTGCTAAACTGAAAGGAGACATATGAATATTTCGGAGACTCTGACGTTGAGAAATTCCCTGGAACAATGCCCCCCTTTCACAACACGTGGACCAAAACTCCCCGTTCTAAAATAGATAGATTTTATTGGATTACTTTTACAAACATGTAGCCAAATCTGGTCTAATTACTGTTAGTTCGGGTTTTAATATAATATAACATACTAAAAATATACATTGGTAAACAATATAATATCAATATTAATCTAAATAATTATAATACTTAATTGAATAAAGCATAATTTCATGTAAATATACTTTAAATATTTGTTTGTTCAATGTCTAAATATAGATGAATTTTCATAAATGTCAAATTAACATAAATATCAAATAGAATAATAATAAAAATTCCTGTCGTAACTAATAAATAATGTGTCTATTATTGTTGTTTAAGCTCCCCCATGACAATGGTAAAATTCTTTGTTTCCTAATGTTAACTTTCGCAAACTTTTGATAAGAAACTGTAGACATCATTTTCACTGATGTAATAAAAAATGTTTACCAATGATTGGTATTATATTTGTGGCACAATATAACAATTTATTAAGAAATCATAATCAAGGAATTGTATTATGTAAAAGCGGGGCAATACAATAATAAATGATTTAAATTTAGATACATATATTTTTAATACCATTTACATGTCTCTCCAGTTTTTATAATGTGAGCCAAGTTTTTATGGGATAATTTTAAATGTTCACAAGTTGAAGTTCTTTTTTGAGTTAATCGCATTAATTTATTTACGTTTGTGTGAATTGTTAAATCATTTACACGGAGAGGGTTGTTAAAATTACAAATACAAATAGATTCGGCTGCAACTGGTGATAAGAACTCTATCAACGTCAATGAAAATTAGATGGCTAATAATGTTTTCATTGATTGCATTCTTTTTAGCTAGAAAAGTTTGCTGGTCTAAAGATTTGAAAACATATTCTGCAATATAATTATTTCCTGTTAATAATTTTACTTGTGACACCAATTTTATTTAATGTCCCTTTTCCTATTGTTTAAACTAAGGGGTTTAAGGAATTAGTTTTTTTTTGGTATTCGGTGATCAGGCATTGAGAGCAGTTTTTCATAGAAATTAATATTTTTCTTAAAAATGATTACCTTTAAGTGAGTTAAACCAGTTTCCAAACGGACTAGGTAATTCGGGGTACGTCTGGCCAAGAATACAACCCATGCCATAGCAGTACAGATTCAACAAGCTCCAAATAAGTTAGAGACTAAATTTCTGCTCCATAAAGAAGAGTAGATGAGTCCATAGAATCAAATAGGGCCATTATTGCTTCCCATAGTTCACTCTTTCGTTTCCTGAGTATTTCGCTAAACTTCCCAGTTCTAAGAGAATATGACTAAAATTTGGTGTTTATTCTCTGAGATTACTTAGATAAATTTAATTAGATATATGGAAATAAATATAAAGACAATTATAATATCATATAGAGATTAAAAATCATCACTGTGCACCTGTGGAAAAAAATGGTATTGCTCCATAAGATCTCCGAGAGTATTCTCTTTCCTGGTTAACTGTTTTGTTTTTTTTAAGGCTAAGAATGTTCATTCAACTAGGAAACTAATTAGATGATTTGGCAATGAAAATAGAAAATTAATTAATCACGTTCATTATATCTACTGTGCCTGATCTGAATATTCGCCGTTATATACGAGTACATTATTATTACTCGACATATTCTATATAAAGATTTCTTAAATCTTAAATGAAGTGACTTTTAGTGAATTAATAGTTTTGATTCCCCAATAGGCTTATCGAGTACATTTAATTTAGTCAAAAATAAAGAAAACATGACCACCCGATTCTTGGCGGAATACAAGTAGATCAGAAACGTTCCTTCAATCTTATTACTCAATTCCTAGCCATTTTCATTCATAATCCCTTCTTAAGTGCTTTTCAGAATGGAATAGGTTCAGACGGTCTATGTATTAACCTCCTACTTTTAGGATATCCACATCGAGAAGTGTAAAATATGTCACCTAAGTTCATTTAATATTTTTTTTTTTTTAAAGGCAGTACTTAGATTACTTTTTTCACTGCTAGAGTACCAAATTTTCCAAAAGTTTTGTCTCTTTGATATGCAATTTAACTTTGATACAATTAAAACTATTTTTTATGTTGCCATTTCAGTTTGAGGGAACTTGTTTCACTTCTAATAGATTTTAGCCTCTCCTATTTAAAAGGGACTGTTAAATAGGATGCATTTTTTTCACAAGTTGGCTGATAATGGAAGTTCTTTTTCTTTCATTTATATATTTACCAGGTGAAAATTTAAGACCGTAATAGTTTTTATTTTCCTGAAGCCATAATTATGATCTAATAGATTCAACCATTATGTTCTTTCGGGAGCTGCTCTTTTCATATTACTATAACGATCGAAACGCATAAAATATTTAATGTCTTTAACTTTAAATGTATATGCCACAGAGGATTCTCTCTCCTTTTTTCTATGGCCATGATTTCACTTACCTCATTATAACTTCCTTATCTGATGTTATTTTGACCAACTTGTTCTGGTGATTTTGCGCCGAATCCACATTTACGATGCTTCAAATCTATTATATTCACTTTAGTGAAAAGTCCATCTTTCGCTCCCATAATGCAATGCACTCCAGACAAAAGACTAAGCAAACATTTTTTTTTTGTTTTCATGCTAGATGCTCATTAGTTAAAATGCTCCTTTTGCGTTATAAGACTTGTTTAATACTATTCTGATATTGACTTCAGCTTTCCTCGAGTAAGGAATAAAATATATTATATTCTCGCCTGATAATTTGAAGGGTTTCTATACGTCATTACATCAACTCAAAGTGTACGATCTCAACATTTCAGTGTGGCCTGCTGCTGCTAAGAAATTTCAGCTTAAAATTAAAAGGAATAGAAATAATGCGAGCGACCCAATTATAAAAGTCCTTCATCCGAAATGACGAAAGCATGCGTTTTGAAGGAGGCAAGCCACCGGGAGGGTTTTATGACTCTGAACGAAAGCAGGTCACCATCTAAAGCACTTGTTGCCTAATTAAAGCACATCTAAAGCCCCACCAGCGCTACAAGGCATGGCGCTAAGTTCGTCAGCAACAAGTTGCTTTGTTAGGTCTCACCGCTGCCTTAGGCCGTATGAATATCAAAGACTTTCGTCAGGCTTCTAAGTAGAAGCTTATCTAGTTATTCATTATAACAGAGTTTGACGATATCGCAGAACGGCGTAGCTGGAGATAGTTTTGGAATTATGCCATGTCTACCAAGTTTAGTACTTGGTGAAGCTTGTGAAGTTTAGGCGACGGAGGAGCTCTAGTGTTCTCAAACACGATATGTAATAGTCATTGAAGGCAAGGTGTCGTCTTGTTTAAAATAGACTTTACTCGTCCGTTTCCTGTTAATTGTTATGTAAATGACGTAAGTAGAACCTCGCAATTAAAATTTTCCTTGTTTAATACTAATCTACTAAGATAATATGCTATCAAAAACACTCCAGAATTGCTGATGCCAATTAAGTTAGTGAAGGTATGACTTATCATGAATGTGGAAAGGAGTTGCGGTACCAGCATGTACGAGTGGTGGAGTCCTTGACCATTCCAATCTGTCGCAATGTGCATTGCGAAATATCTATCCTAATTCTTCATAATGAGCAAATACGAAGTAAGATTCAAAATCTCTGATAATGCATTTCTATGTGCAAAAACCTATATAGTAATCCAATGTAGTGCTTATAAAGAAAAAAGAGAAAACACAATCTACGAAAAAACACAGTATTATTTACGTGATCCAATATTAAATCATAGTATGAGCCAATAAAAGCGGCTATGACTGACATCCATACCCGCGTTTATGAATTATGCGTGAAATTTGTTTTTGAACTTTTTATGGCAAACTTCAACAATAAAACACTTGATTCTACGTAGACCTTATTTCATCAAGTTTCATGGCCTAAGTACGGTCTCTTTAGGTGCCATTCTTTTTAGTTACGAAGTGCCCTTTCCCTCTACAAACGTCGGAATGAACTTCTGCACTTGGGGCATTGAATTCAACTTAAAGAGTATTTGAATACAGGTCCAAGAAAGCTATAAGAAGCTTCAAGCTGGAATGTACCTAGCAAACTACGTCCAATTCTCATCTATAGTCTTAAATCGGGCAGGACACCTGGCGACATTTTCTCATATTGTGCTAGGGATTTAGCTACACTTTAGTGGATTGCTGGCCTTGGCTTACAATGCACCCTTGAAGTGAGTAGCTTCTCAACAAATTCACTCTGAGGAGACTTATCTATAGTCAACGAATCTAGAACCATTCATATTTTCATTCTATAGTAATCCCATAAATGGTGACGTGGTATTTCGCTAAGTGGGCCATTTTACAACATAATATATATATTTGAATAATATTTCGAATGTTCAGTATAAAATGTGTAAACCACTCTTTCCCACCTTATCCTACATTACTTTGAGCAGTCTACATGGTTCCATCCACTTCATACCCTAACCAGTACAAACTGCCTTCTTAATAGCACACATGATTATAGTTAATTAATTTCTCAAAGTTTGGCTCTGCTTCTGATCCTTCATCTTCGCTTCTTGAAATAACTTGATAGTTACTATATATTGAGTTGATTTGAAGGTTGTGAAGATCTTGTATAGTTAACCAAGAAGAAATAGCCTGCTAATAAGCACAAAATATTGTTAATCATAGCCTGTTGAGATGAAAATTAAAAATCTGTATTACATACATTTTTTTGTCATTTTATGATCAGCTGAGATACGATTTTAAAAGAGCCATCTGTATGCTGGAGGCTGATGTAGATTAGAGCTTGTTTCGGTCGGGGCGTTCGTGCTTGAGAAAATCGTGATCTCCAGCTGTTGGTAAGGAAAAGAGAGCCAACGATCTTGATTCGAGACAAGGTAAATATTTGGGGATCTTCTCCCGTTAGCACAATTCGGAACCTTGTTTTCTAACCTCATCCTACGCCGAAAGAATCTGTTTGACTTTCACAATCAGCCAGTTAACCGAAAAGCCAGTCACAAAACACTATATAGTTTTACACTCGTTTCGGATTATATTGTGATGGGCAAGTTTTTTTTTCTTTGTTGAGCTATGAAACATTGTCCCAGTTTCTACGGCATATATCAATGAATGGACTAGATCAAACAAAGGGATGAGTCAACTAATCAGAACAGAAGCGTTCAGAAATGACACTTCTACGGCATACATCTATCTACCTTTCTAACAATCTCATAAAAATAAGACTTTTCAAATCAATTTTTTGTCTTTACTTTATTAATAAGGTTTGGTACACAATATTTTCCAGCACGAAGTTTAAATAAAAAATTAAATGAACCTTGATGAAAAGTTTCAAAAAAACCTATTGATGCCATAATTTAAATAAGTTACGACTATATAATTTTCTAATGTTATCTAACCATTGTTCATTTTACTGAATTTCTGGCAATCGGGACGGGTTATCTGCAGGTTACCACCTTTTTCTAGCCAGGTCAGCTAAGGATTTTATTTACAGCTAAGGAGTGAGGTTTGGGCGACTAGTCGAGTGGATTAACGCCAACGACTGAACTCACATGGCTAACCTGATTTTTTTTTTCCCTTACAGAATGTTTAGAATGAATTATTAAAGGCATTACTGTTTCTGTTTGTGGACATACACTCATCAGGTGCTAATAAAGTTTATGACCCTGGATAGGAAAAAGCTATTCTACTCCTTGAAAATATGGTACTATTTCACAAGTAATTAAACCTTATTTATTAATATCATCATTAACCAACAAGGTTTTTCTTTTTTTTAACTAAAGTTCAATTTGTGCTACTAAGGCTAATTGTGACATGTTATAAATTGGCTACCACTTTTTTCTAGCAATGACCATTTTTTCTAACCATCACAAATTAAATTCCTATGGCCCAGGTTAGAATCGAACTTTCAACTCTAGGTTTATGAAGTGTGAATATACGGCTATTTGGGACGTGGTATTTACAAGTTACCACACTTTTCTTGCCAGTGAATCACTATAGGTTTAATTTAATGAGTTCATCAATTAATTAATACCTATTTTCTAGGTGAGAATTTAATTTAGATCGTAAATTTAAACCAACTTCTTAAATTTAATTAATAATAAACTAAATTTAATTAACAGCTTCTAATTACTACAGACTCATTAGCATATTTATTAATAATAACAATTCATACAGTGGTTATTTAATTGCATTTCCCAGGTGTTTGTTTTCCATAAATCTATAAAAAATCGTTATTTTGTTAATGTTATCTTGGAACTTCAGAAATTGGTAATTAAATAAATATTCTATGTTTCTATTTTCATCAGCATTTTTATCAGCTTTTAATCGAATTTTTCATTTAGTGAATTTAATAATGGAAACTAATTCTTTTTTTGATACACTTTATAACAAAATAACATTCGATAAAATATGCCTATTTACATATATAAATTTTGCATAATTATTTTTGAACATTATGTTTATTAGTTAACTGCTGTTTGGGAGTTAGGTATTAAACATAACCATGCCAGGATATCTAGTTTCATGGATTCGATCTTTTTTTAGATATACGTAAACATACATTGATTAACGCATTTGCATCCCTGAGTTCTTGGTGTTATCCAGCCCCACATATTTGTCATATGAATTTTTATGGCGTTGCTGCCTAAATATGGGGTTCGGAGAAGAATATGCTTCGGGCGGAAGCAGGAAGTGGAAATGATGAGGACAACTAATGACAGCTGCAAAACTTTCTTCTCCACCTTTCTGCTCCATGCCTCGCCTCCTCTCCCACTGTTCGAGTTTTAATTTTGTTTCCCCACCCCGCATTCCAATATTTAGTTTTGATTATCTATCGAAGTTAAGTTTTAATACTTTCGAACCTTGATATATGATGTAGACTCTCATCATTCTTTTGACATAAACAAAGAAACAAAATTTTAAGGTAAACGTCCATTCAGAGGTCTCTTTAGAGATTATAAAATTTTTAAAAATATATTAGTAAAACACTTGCTCTATTACAAACAAATTTTGTAAATATTTTTGTTGCCTTTGATAGAAATGTGTGTTTTCTGGTTTAACAGTCGTATGCTTTAATAGGCTCTCATCTGAGTGCATTTTATATATTTTTAAATATTTCAAATTAACTAATATTTGAGGAAACAAGTTTTCTAATGACTAAAACTATATAAAAAAAAACTGTAGTTTTTTTTTGTTTCTGAGTGAAATAGCATTTGAAGAAATATCTTAAATTACAACTTAAACCAATATCAACTTTATTGGTTGGATTACTTATCAAAGAAATAGTTACCGGTATTTGTCATAACTTTATAATGGTAAAAAAGAAGGTGACAGTTAGAAATCGATTCTAAGTACTTTAGGTGACCATCATCGCGGATAAATAACTTTACATTACATGACTTACGAATTCATTAAATAAGATCCTTAGTTCCACCTTGGCTAGAAAAGGGTGGTAACCTGTAGATAACCCGTCCCAATTAGCCTTATCTGCAAATGGTGGACATTAATAAATAATTATTAATTATTTGAAATTATATATCAATAAATGAGCTTCTACAGTAGTAACAATATTCTTCTGAATTTTTATCAGTCTGTAGTAATTGTTGAAGTACTAAACACTACAATAAGAAGAATTATATTACCAAAAACAACATTGTACTTAATTGAGGAAAATGTATTGATTTGAATACTTTCATTAATGCGCTGCATAACCACATAGCCTTAAAATATGCTCTAATTAACTTCTGATGGGATATCTCTGAATGGCTATTTATGATATCCTTTGAAGTGAACTCTAAGCTGTAAAACCTAAAAATAAATATTCTCAGTTCACCTTATACATATTAATATCCATCTTAATGGTGAGCCCAGGGAGTAATGGTAAAATCTAATGAAAGACTGCCTAATATTTGCAGCAACGGTCAAACATCACCGTTTTTACCGCCATATTTACATCCATTAGCATAGGGGCACCACTCAATCTGACCCTTCATTCAAATTTGCATACGCTCCTCTAAATTTACATTCATTCCGAAGTCTGAAGTTATTTGCGCCTTTGCGCCGAAATAACAGGTCGATTAAGTTTGTAGGTGAATGGGCTCCTCTCCAAGTTTTTCTAGTAAACCCAGTTTTGCTAAATAACCCCAATTTATGATCTGTTACCAGTGCTGATAATATATGTTTCAAAAACATAAAGGGCTCTTTTCACAACCTACCTTATGAAAAAGTAATTGTTCATTTGTATTTGCAGATGAAAGTGTGTTGTAAAATATGATATCTAGTAGGTTTTCAATATTTTCGATTACTATAAAGCAGAAGCAACCTGTAGGAAACATTTAGTTAGTTACCATTTGATGCATTATATAGAGAGTTAATTCGTAGATAACTCGTCCCAATTAGTGCCCAAATGGTCGTTAATAAACTACATATAATATTTGAAAAGGGGCTCAGGTTAGCCAGTGAGTTAATGCGTTGACCTACCTTCACATCGCAAACCTGGAGTGGCGAGTTCGATTCCTGCCTGGGCAGAGGAATTTATTTAATGACGGAATTCATTTAATAAAATCCTTAGTCCCGCCCTGGCTAGAAAAGGGTGGTGACCTGTAGATAACCTGTCCCAATTAACCTTAGTTGCAAAAAAGTGGTCAACAAAACAAGTTTTTTTTTTAATATTTATTTGTATTAACGTCCACTTTTTGCAACTAGGGCTAATTGTGATGGGTTATTACAGGTTACCACCCTATCCTAGCCAGGGTGGGACTAAGGATTTAATTTAACGAATTCCGTCACTAAATAAATTCCTATTGCCCAGGCGAGAATCGAACACTCCACTCAAGGTTTTACCATGTGAGATTAAGGCTAACGCTTTAGCTCACATGGCTAACCTGAGCCCCCCCCCCCTCTTTTTTTTAAATATTTGAAAACAATATCATACATGAAACTAACAAAACATGTAACAAACCTGTAACACTCATAACTTATAACGTTGTTAATGTCTTCTCAGGGTAAGTTTGGTCTTTTTTCCCACAGACTGGCAGACAGAGTCTGAAGATTACGTAGTAATTTCCCGATGCCTTATGCATAGAAAGGTATGAGGGGAGTTCTTTTCTCACGAAGGTAAAATTGTTAAAATTCCTTTGGCTAGGTGTTGCCACATAATCTGATCAAAGAATGACGCATTTATTCAGGATAAACAGGCTGTTAATTAATGTGCTCCCCAGTTTAAACTAAGTGATTGCTTAAGTGGAAAATATAATGCGTAGAAAAAAAAAAACTTATAATTCTATTCCAATTGATATTTATTTTCTAATTGAGGTGAGCCTGTTTGTGTAAGGCCATTTCCAGCTGTCATATCGCGGGAAACTATCAATCACAACAACTCTAACTAACGATCTAATAATTTTTCTCCACCAAAAGCGGATATACCTTCTAAAATTAATTGTATAGCTTTTTTATTCCTCTTTCATCAAATCGTTGAATAAAATAGTTAACTAACATCTAATAATGACGGTGATATTCAATTGAGCTAATACAATAGACGAAAAAGTGCAATGTATATGTAAGTGATTCATCATGCCCGCCAACATATCGTCAACACCAAGTCACACGTTGTATTATGTCACGTGAAAATAGCTTAATAATTTTACTTGATATTGGTCCACAAATTAAATTAATCTTCTGTTATAGTGTCTGTGAAAGGGAAGCCACAATTCGGTGAAAACAAAGCCCTGTATTAAACCCGGGACGCATAATGGATACCCCATTCCTATTCGAAAGCATTTAAGGAAACTCCATCGTGTCTTTATAGACATCCTTAGCATTTCCATTTTCATGGTCGTATAAGGTCGCTGGGTATGAAGGGTAACTTGATAACGAGATAATACTCCTTAATAAATTATCTGCCTCAATTTTTATTCAGTGCTTTTAATGTTGACAGCGCCAAGTGATGATGAAAGATGAAGATATTGACTTCTGGTTATAATATTTTCGCATTCCGTTAGGTGGACTGTGAATCAATACAGATCAAATTTTATACCTATATATTAAAACAAATGTTTACATTATCCGGTTATAGTACTCGATATAAATAACTAATTATAACTATTGCTCATTTACCTTTCAAATTATCTTAACAGATCCTCAGCAATATCTGACTATCCAACATTGAGTAGATCTAAAAATTATGTTGATATTTGTATAAACCCATGGCGGGAAATTAAATGTTAAAAGTATAAGGAAAAAGACATAACAATATATTTTACTTTTAACAATAATTATAAAAAAATAAAACCATTTCAATTTACCTTACACAATTTTGGTGACTTTCTGCAGTGGGCTGATGAGACAAGAATATATTAATTTCACCGTCACCTGGGTTCATGGCTCAGACGGCAAACCACTTGTCGAGGTGACAAGGAGGCGCATGACATGGTCTTGGCAAAGTTGGTTTATTTTTAAAATAATAGTAATATTTCAATTAATTACTGAGTTTCTATTCCCCCTTATTCCATCAGTAAAGTAAACAGTGGATTTCCATAGAATTTTTTTAAGTAACCCACTTAAATAAATTACACGCTGGAAATAAAGTATTGCAAATTACTATTTTTATTACGTCGTATTGTATTTTTACAAATGTTGTTATTTGTTTTTATTATCGTCAGCTACAACTAATTCACACGTTACACTATATTTCTTTCTATTCAAGAATTTTTGAGTTACAACTTACTGTGCCCAATATCTCCTAGACCGGATTCAGCCATTTTAAAGCCTTATAAGGGCATTATATATTCGTGTGTGTGAAACTTTGAATAATCCTCGTTTACATCTTGGATCAATAGACATAAGAAGAAATTTATTGGAAATCGGGTCATGAGAACACCCTTTCATATCTAATGTTTTATAAGAAAAAAAAAACCTATGTTTTGTTTTATAGTACCACTGAATTCCGAAAACAGAATCAATATGCTTCATTTTCCCCTTTTGTTCCTCACTTAAATAAGTTTAAAAAGTATCCATTACTGGAGTTTGAGTACAGTGGAAAGTAAGTAAATGGCTTTTAATTACAGAAACTTTTTGATTTAGAAACTGAAGTTTTATCATTAAAATAATTAGCTGATTCATAAAGAATTTATAAGGCATTAAGATGTTTTCTTCTTTTAATTTTTGTTGTTAGTTGAAGCTATCTATTTCTTTTAACGTCACCCTTTAAACTTGTAAACTTTTGAAGTGATCAATTCGAATTTGTTAGTTTAACCAGGATCAAGTAAGGTGGTCATCTTTTAAAGTTAAACTGAATTCATTAAGATGTAAAACAAATATGATATCAATATAAGTTAAAGAGTTACAGTCGAGGGATCGATTCCCGAAAGGTTAATAGAAATTTATTTAATGGCGAAGACACTTCTTTGCCTTACTGTAAACATAAAAGGGGTTAACCTGTAAATCACTAGTTCCAAATTGCCATAAAGCTAAGTAAGTTAGCATAAAGTAGGAATTAACAAATGACATTACCATTTCTGCAGCAATGAACTAATTATAGATTTTAAAAAATAAAATAAAATTATTTATTAAACATTACAGAAGAATATTTGTAATCTTTTTTCGTTTATATGAGGGCGTTGTATTGGGGTTCCTACCGTACGATGCTCTATGTAATAATACTATAAAGATGGGGAAGATATTTTCTTTTAGATATTCTTGGTAACATATGTTACCTTTTCCACCTCACCTGGTTTGGTATAAATTTGGTCCCTACTGCTCTACTATTTCTACCTTATGTCTCACTAATCTTTTATTTTCCGTTCCCGTACTTATTATATATATATATATATATATATATATATATATTCTTCTTTTTATATTTCTTGAAATCATCATATAAATTATCTAAGCCATGTATGACAATACAAATATTTGGAAGAACAAGTCTCATATTTCTGAAATTAAGAGTGCATTACAACAAATTCTTTCGTTTTAGGGCAAAACAATAACGAATTTTATCGTTTGAATCAGATATAAAAATTAGTGTGGAGTTTAAATTTGAAATTCCTTAAAAGAAATACAAATACAAAGAAAGTGTATTAATCAAACATTTACCAATTGCAAATGCTCCACTTTTTGAATGCAAATTTCAAAAAGGGATCCATATATTGTTTGAAAATATTGAGAAATTATAAGTGAATCAATTGATTTTTAATAACAGCCAAAATTACAGCGTTTTTTTCACAATAGAAATCTTTAAGGATCAACGTGAAAATTGAATGATTATACACTTTGGAAGATGAAAATTATTAGAGACGTTATTTTGCAACTTAATAAAACCATTAAACATATTTCCCCTTCTGGGACCCTTGATTTAAATTTTCGTAAATGAAAATTAATATAATGTAAATAATTCGCAGAAACAAGGGGGGAATCCAAAATGGCTTCATGCGTACTCATTAAAAACTGAGAAAAATTCGGAAATCTAAATATTTTTGGCACAACGTAATTGATGATTTATTATAATTATATATACAAATTACATACATAAATTAAGTAATAATTTTTATATGAGTTAGAATGAGAATTCCTTCATCAAACCTTGTTATATCTCAGATAATAGAAAGGTAATTATCTCCCATGTTACAGAGTTATTGTGACATGAAATGCATTAAAAAGAATAATACCTCCCTTGCGAAATCATATGTATATATGATGGGTGATTTAGAATTGTTAAATAGTTTCTGTGAACTCCATATTTCGTATCTATGAAAGTGAATTTTGTAGTAAAAAGAACAAGTGATATCCAAAAATTGAAAACATCGTTTCTTTCTTTGTTTTTATATCTTTATATTTTCATTTATTTAGAATCGCTATTTATTATTTCCTTTATTATTAATTATTTTATAGAATAAATATGTTTTTTGGTTCTCGATTAGTCTGTTATAATTATTTTGAAGACCGAATTTTAGTACATATAAAAAATGGTAAACTAGGAATTGATAACACTAGTCCATTGCACGAAATATTGAAAGATGGAATAGTCAAGTTGAGAAAACTATAAATATGCAGGTCCTCGTCCCAGGGATATTAAAATGAGGGAAAGGAAGAATGTACTGCCTGCTACTAAATACTACTACCTCGGAGCATTTCGTTAGATTTAATTAAATTGGCCTCAATCGAGATATCAAATACAAGCGTGTTTCTGTTAAACCTCATTTCTATAAACTAAATTTAATAATATCAAAAGACTCAAAATGTCACATAAGAATAGTTATTACTCAGTTTACCTCGAATGGAGTTTCTCCCAAACTTTTCAGGGATCTTAATTTGCTCTGTTAACAAAGTTTATGGACAGCAACTCCCGAAACGACCATTACTGGACAGTTTGACAAAACTAGTTTCACCCAACTACGTCGAGTTTTCATTGGACATTATAGAACATTTAGGTTGATGGCAGTAGTTATCGTATTATGGGACAACGAAAATTTATAATTCTACATCATAGTTTCTTTAAATAAACTAAAACAAAATAATAACGAGCTTCTTATGGGAGGAGTGTTTTCTTTCTTTATGCGGAATTGACTAACAACTAGGTTAACATCGCCATACATGCTCCATATTGGTTGCTCTCCCGATGTGAATTTTTCCCCTTCCCAGTTATCTGAGTAAAACCACCCCATAAGAATAATAAATTAAATATATAATAAACATTAATTACAGAATTTCAAAGTAAGGAAAATCATGGTCATTACTATGGACTCGTTCGTAACTCAGAGATAGATTTCGCTTATTCTGTAGTGTGGACGACGTCCGGAAAGCTGCCACCAATTCGTACAACCTTCATATTCATTTTTTACATTGCCGAACTAGAAAATATAATAATATGAATAAGGGTAGTGATACATTTTTTCTACAAATAATAGGCCAATATTCAAATAATAAAGTACCTTTTGAAATTTTACGAGATTTTATGGGAATATCCCCAATACACAATACATAGTATATACAATAATTGGAACTCATCTAAATAATGACAAATAATCCCTCCGTTTTCAGAATTGTTTTCCTCATTATAAAACAATTAAGTGTCCCCTGTCAATCAGGTGGTATTATTAGTGATAAGGGGGTGATAAGGGTACGAAGCAGAACTGTGGTCAACAGAGCTTGTGTAAGTGCGAGTGACAAACTGTGCAGAGCAAAGGGAAAGACTAATCTACATACTAAGCTTGCCCTCATCCTTGGAGCTGATTAACTATTAAATTGAAACTGATGATGCATATCAAATGGGGGAAAAAGCCAGATAATTATATATAAATTAATATATATTTACAAGGGTAGGGGATGCACGAAAATAAAAATATTTATTAACTGACGACCTATATATATATAGAAACACACGTTAGAGTCTTGACATCTAATGATAAATAAAGTTGATTCAAATATGAAGTTGAGTTACTAGGAACACTTTCTGGGCTTGATCAAAATACTACCGCAAATCTGGGCAAAATGTATTTGTATCCTTCCCTTCAGTGAAATCTGCTACTGAGGTGGCGGATGTAAAACACTATTTTAGAAAGATTTCTTCAAGAATTATTTTCATACCATACAGATTGTGTGTGTGTGTGCGTGTGTGTGTGTGTGTGTGTGTGTGCGTGTCTATGCGTAATTTTTATTTGATCTTTCCTAAAATTACAATTGCAATGCGTAATCGCAAATATTTTCTTTACTATGCAACATCTCGAAAAGTACTTTATAATCAATCTAAAGTAATGAACTACAGTCATTGTTCTATACATGTTTCTTAAATATTAATACTAAAAGTGTTATTCATCTCTTTTGGTTTTAACTTTTACGAAACAATTTTAAGACATTTATTTTATGACTAAACGCCTCATATCCTCTTCAAATTGCGGGACTTATATTCTTAGATCTTTTGCTTTGGGTGAAATTTTGAATAAAGTATACACTTTATGTATCATACGATGTGATCTTAGCAGGAATGGCGTATGTGATCTTGTGCGCACCGTTCCTTCACTTGAGAAAAGTACTAAATTGAAATTCACGCCTCTACGTTAATTAATTATTTTGTTTTAGCATTATACCTAACTACGAAATTGTTTTCAAATTATTGGGATAACTCTTCCCTCTGATACTAAGTATACTGAGTTGTGTCACTTTGATAAGACTATTGATAAGAGAATGAGGGAGAGAATATGGGCAGAGGACTTGGTGTAAGAGTGATTGACGAACTGTGCTGGAGCAATCTACATGCTAAGCTCTCCCTTACCCTTGGACCTGATTAACATGGGCTATTAACATTCCCCCACCCAGCCTCGGTTCGTCTTATCGGAAAGTAAACTTTGATGAAAACGCGTTTAAACTTGTTACCTGACCAGTCCACGCAATGTAATCTGGAGTATTTTTATTTTGACGTTAAAGAGTAAACATTTTATCTATTTTGGCTCCAGATCCATATCATTCTTATATCCATAAGTGTTTCAACTTTATGTTAAAATGCTTTTAAATTAACTAATTAGCTTTAGTCACTTGATTCAAATGTATTTCAGGATAAAACAAGCTCAAAATGTAAACCAGACATCACCCTAGGTCGATAATATTGAAAAATGTTTTTATCCAAATACTGTATCTTTGTTTATTTATTGAAAGGCGGCTCAGGTTAGCCATTTAAGTTAAAGCGTTGACCTTAATCTCAGCTGGTAGACCCAGAGTGGCGAGTTCGATTCCCGCCTGGGCAGAGGACTTTATTTAGTGACGGAATACATTAAATATAATCCTTAGTCCCACCCTGGCTGGAAAAGAGTGGTAGGAAGGGGGGTGGGCCTGTAGATAACCCGTCCTAATTAGCCTTAGCTGGAAAATTGGACGTTAATAAATAATTTAATTTTTATTTTTTGAAATAAAAGAAAGACATTTTATATTAATGACAGTCTTCATTTTCTGCAGTTTTGCATTAGAATTTTCAAATATTTGGAATAAATTTAGTTCCTTCTTCATAGGTCTATTAAATAAACTACAAAGAAAATAGTCCCTTGTTTCCATTATTTAATACGTAGCATTGTTACGTTTTATTACAAATCCAATAATAAACGTTGTTAATAAGAGTTCTTTTGGATTGCAAAATTAAACACACACAAGTTTCACAGTTTTTATCATTGCACAATTTATTAACAATTCACAATACACTTGGTTAATTATTCTTAATTACTACTCACAATATGCACTGATAGCGTCAATGTTCCTGTTGTTTCACAGTCCAATAATTCACTCACGGTCACTGAAATTCACAAAAAGACGGCACTGCACTGTTCTTCACTTCGCGGCACTGCACTGTCTTAAACACGGCACTGAACCGTTACTTACAGTCACGGCACAACACTGTTCTTCACATAGAAACACTTTACCGCACTGCACTAAGTCGCACTGTAGCGCAGAACATCCCTCGAAGACCGCTGAGCATCAACTGGCTCAGAGTCCCTTATATATACCTGTCGGCAAACATCACACAGAATTGCCAGAAGGGGCTAGAAAGGAATGGCCAGAAGTTCCTGGAACATCGTGACCCAAATTAGATGCCGCCGGCGCCATGAGTTTCAGTCGGCTCCTTTTATGTCCCTCGCACCTCCCAAAACGCGGCTCCCTCTCTGCCAATCCTTCAAGTATTTAATTTTCTGGCTGTCTCTTCTATGCCATAGTCGTCTGCAAAGGATAGTATATAGCCGAGAGTATATGATTCTAAGAAAAATAGATTATTACTTCCCAAAGGTATTACTAACATCAGCAATCAGACCTACAAACATATAATTAATAGTTAACATATGAATTTATATAATATCATACATTTGAAAAACAGTTCATACCTCTGGTTGAAAAATCTAAGACTTAAAAAACTAAAAGTAAAATTTAAATTAATCATCTCCCATCCTCATTTCTTTAATTGAAACAAAATATCCAAGAAATTCTGTTTATTTCATTTGAATGGAGTTATTAGATATTGTTGTTTTTAAGAAATATTAATTTCTAAAACATTCGAAGAAATGGTATTTTCACAACAATAATAAAAATCCAATTATATATGCCCTAAGGTAACGCACGTGTGAAAGTCGCTTACCTAAATCGATCACGTTTGCCCTTAATACCTTAACGAAATAATTTAAATGCATACCTCAAATTTCCACCAAATTGTGTTGCGTTAGACGTAATTATGTATTTCACAAGCGATTGTTAATTGATCTTTGAAAAATCTAGAAAAAACATTGATTTTCTTCTTTTCCGAGTATAGGTTTACTTACTATTTTTAGGATCAATGATCAATATGAGTTATTTATTCGAAAATATTGTAAATCTTTGAAACGTTATGTCGAATGTAATCTTTTATTCATAAAATAAACCACAATACACAATTCGATTTTCTGTTTAAATCCCTCAAATCCAGCGTTCTACATGTGCAACACTCAATTTGATATGTGTGTCAGGTTCAAACTAATCCTATTGATTTAAGGTTTTGTTATGTTTGGGATAGTGACGGTGGGCTCAATAATGCCAATGTTGCTTGCATTGTCCAATGTAGCCAATATGGGGTTTCCCTCTGTGGATATGGACACTGTGACAACAGTATCCAAGCCTCCCACAGCACCATCACTTAAGTAGAGTTTCAGCCACTGGAAGACATCTACAATTTAAGAAAGTCTCATACAAAAGTCCGTCGCTTTGGGGCTGCGTAAACATAGATGGTATTCAACAATCTCAAATGACACGAATATGACTGTATGTCACATTCGTTTCTCTAATTATTCCTTATTAATGAACTAAAAACACGACGACGTAAATTCGAAACCAACTGACATAAATTAATGTGCAATCCGTATAATCGGTAAGCAGGATATTTATGGTATTAAATATTACCCAGTCTCTAAGTGATCACTCCTCCTAGTCTGTTTTCAGGCATTAACAAACACGAATTCTAAACGTTTACAAAGAGTCAAACGAAATTTGCACCCCCAACTGCGTTAAGAGTAGGTAGAATTGACGGAATTTTACGAAATTTATAGCGTGTCTTGAGTTCAACTTAAGTAATGGTCTTTGGCAAAAGGAGCTTATTCATTGAAAAAAAAAAAAAACTGTTCATTTAGCCCAGAAGGTGGACTATCACCACTCATTTGAAAAACTCAATATGTTCAGGCTAGGTCCTCAATATATAAGAGATCTATTATATAGGTCCAAAAAGTGTATAGACGCAATACATAGAAACTGTAAGTACGGTCATTGTAATTTAATTCTGGAATAATCAAAAGTACCACACACATGCGGGATGTGCAAAGGAGGATCCGGGATGCAAATTTTGAACTGCCTTCGATTTCCTATGCATTGTTACCTTATTCGAAACTAATAAGACTCTGGCTTGGACATAAAGTTCCGAATTAATTCAGATCAGTGTCTATATAACACAACGTACACATGATATGTAATATCAGTCCAGCACGATGCTACAAATTTATGGTTGATAGATATATTATACGTGGGCGCCGCACACTGGAGCCATCCTTCAGTAATGTTGGACAATGGGGGAAAAAATAAAAGTTTTAATTTGGGATTTTGATTCTATTGTTAGTACCACATAAACCGCAAATCGCTTGTATTTGCTTGAAAAAATACCACTTGGCACGCTTTTAGGAGTATATTGTCTTATTTACAACGTCGTTAGATCTTGCCTAAACTTGCCTATTCATTAAATATTTTACTTTTAGTGTTAACACTTTCGGTGCGGAAGACGTATTATACCTCCCACGGACCTTTCCCTCGCCTTCTCCTCTACGCAATTGACGCCGCCATTCACGTTCGAAGAAATACACTCAACCGCAAAAAAAACCGGACACTTAGATTTTGTCTTATAATTTTGTTAAGTACTTAATATATATGTATATTAATCTTTTTAATTAAAATAATTGGCTAATCTATAGGTTATTTAAACAAAATCGGCCAAAAGTGAATAATTTGTATTGATTATTTACACAAAAATACAAAATAAAAAAAAAAGAAAAAGATAAATTAACACATTTAAAAAAAAAAATTATTCTTCATTTTTATTACAGTGAATGGTAGACTTCGCTACCACAAGCGTTTAGGCAATGTAACGTAAGCTCCGGCCTTCCATCTAAGTTTGAAAGACCCATTATTACGGACCGAAATAAAAATAAAACATTAATTAAAGAAAATGCTTGGTTACTAATTAAAGATGTTTAAATGCGCGAAAAACTACTTACAGTTTAGAATAGATCAACTTCACGACAAATAAATCTAATCTGAGTTTTATCTAATTGTTTACTAATCCTGAAGGGACTCTAAATTCTCTGTAATAACTAGAATACCCACGTAAAGAAAATTGCTAAAAATTAGCTTTTAATATGACAAAAATGAAGTGTCCGGTTTTTTTTGCGGTTGAGTGTAGTTAAATACGTGTTTTTCTTCTAACGTCTAAATATTTTTACTGTCCTTTTAAAAAGGTCCAAGGTGTCATAAAGTGAACTCCGTTTAAAGTTAGCATTATTGATTAAAAGAATAAATGTAATTAAAGGAAGCAAATTCATTTATCGTATTCTTTAAAGTAGAAGAAAGTAGTATTTATTTTTGTTGTTATTTCCTTGAAAGATATTAGGAAGAAACTTTTTATATGACCAACTGATTTTTTTTTTCTAAGAATACTAGAAGATTCAATTACAGAAGAAAAAATTGGTATTCAAACAAACCTGTTCCCGTGTTGCTTGCTGGTAATAATTTTAAACTCTTAAATTAAACAGATCATTTTGTAAGTTTTACGTTTATTTAGTGTTTATTTCTGAAAAAAAAATGAATTAATTTTTTTTTCACAATTTCATCAACATTTTAAATATTAATTTAACTTTCTATTAAATTTAAATTTAATTTAATTCGTTTATTAAATTAAAGTTCTAATTCAACATTAATACCTACGCCTTTGTTGACATTTTATGAATCCCTTCTTCTTTACTTCTGTTTATTATTTGATTATCATCTTTAAAGACAAACTAGGAATCAGTCTGATGTTGTCTCGCGCTTCTACACTATGGAAATAAAAATCGCATCTGGCAAAATTGCTTAGAACATCAGGTAGTTTAATAGAGTGTCCGATGTGCTTTAAAATGTCACCAGAATCAATATTCTAGGACCAGTAGAAACGGAGATATTAATGAATGTCCGGCTTACCCTATCACTCGCTCCAGTGTGCACCGGTGGCAGTGTGGCTTAAGGGGTTGGATACATTTCTCTCCAAGAGAGGATATTAGTTCACAAGGTTCAGGAGATCGCTTGTGTCTCAGTGCTTATGAATCAGAAGGAGCTTAAAGAGTATATACATCTCACTGCCTTTTGGGATAACTATCGATTATGACTCTCTTAGATCCCGTTCACATCCAGGCTGACAGCAAGAGCTGGCCACAGACACTTCGGTACAATGGTGCTCATCAGTCTACTGGAGACAACTCACTTCAGGCGCCCCTTGGTAACGGGGTTGGTACATTGTGCTGATCACTCACTACGTGAAAACTCAGATTACTTATCCCTCGAGTGTCGCACTGGGACGCGGCTATGGATATTAAAGTTCTATAATGGCAACGAGGGCGGGGGGGGGCATGTGTTATCCCTTCTTAACATAACCTATGAGCAATTCAAGCAATTTTTTTTTCTATTTATGATGAAGTCTTCTATTTTTAACAAATGGAGCGTATCACGCTCAGTCATAATTTCTGGCATTATTAGAGCTTCTACCATTATAAGGTAATGAAATATTATCAAAAAACTAAATTATACTAGTGGAAAAATTTAATAACGGTATTCCTAGTAAGCAAGGCTCCAGGTCTGAATGGGTTAACTAAAAGTAATTGCAAATGGGCATACAACTGGATCGAATGACGCTCATAGAAGGTTTAGCAGACTGGGAAAGAGGCTAAAAATTTAGATTAATACTGATTCTGCAGTAATTATTTGCGAAATACTCTATTTTAATTTACAAATTAAAGTCTACTTCAGTCTGTAGTGGCTAATCAGAACTTGTTATTTTAGGTTACAATCTTTTTTTCATAATTAAGGAGAGATAATGGACTTTATTAGGTCGGTCGTCAAATTAATTTTAATTGATTTTCGGAAAAGACGGAAAAGTTAGTCCTGACTATAAAAAGAAAATCGTTGAAACACGTGCCTAATCTGATCCTCAAATAATCATTTAAAGAAACGTGAATTTCATTTCAATTTTAGCCTACTTCTTTAAGCAACTCAAACAATCTACTCAGTGCTTATTATTAGCTCTGCATGCAACTTTAGAATCAGGGTTTTTTTTAGTTAGGGATCTATCAAATCTTCACACACCCTTTATTGATATACGATGTTCTGTTAGTTGTCTCTAGGAGTTGACACGTCATTATAACTGGAGTGCAGTGCAGGGCTCACTTACTGCAAGTGGTCGAAGGGGCTATTGTTCTTGTAGCCTGAATATATGAGATATAGTTTTAAGTCTTAATCTTTCAGATCAAATACCCCGAGTAACTCACCAATTACCCAATGACTAAATTTTCCATAGCCTGGAATTTCATCGATAGTAAATAAGTGTATGTGCACACCCGAGTGAGCACTTTTTAGCGCGTGCTGTATGGGTTGTTTAGCCTATTTTTAGGTATCAAATTAGTTTACTCTCTTAAATTACGTACCCATTTTACTACTGATAATTAATACCAAACATTCAGTCGTTTTTTCCCCAGATTTATCCTCCGTGAGCGCTAAGTGTTTTAATGAAGAATAATGATCTCTCGATAACCAGTCAATAATGAAGTCTGAAAACGCTTTATCCTGATCACAGTGGTTCAAAAGTGTAATTCTAGGAATTAGATCAAAACTATAGTAGAGTTTTAACCTTTTACTAATGTAAATGATATTAATTGATCCGGAAATTCTTTTAGTTTAAAAAAAATGGCGATCCAGATAAAATTCTAATTTGCATACGTAAACTTCCTATTTTCTAATGTATTAGTTATATTCTACATATTTCGGATATTCGAAAAAGTTATACGCACTTTTTATAAAACACAAATAAAGCAATAGGGAGAAAAAAAATATATTTCCATCATCACTAAACTTTGATAAATGACAATGTTACAATACCGAAAAGTTTAAGCTTAAACTATATGATTTAAAAATACAACTAGAAAACCACACAAGTTTTATTAATGATGAAGGAGAATCAAAATTAATTGAGTGAACTTTGGGTATAAATAAAATATAATAAAAAGAAATTACTAACTTTTACGAACGGTGAACTTAATTAAAACTTAGTTTAAGTTTGAGTTCATGATTTAGCTTTCTTTGTGGGGCTTAACCAATGATCGGATTAGAGGTCAAGTCTCCAACACTGCGCCTCTTAAGCCTTAAGTTGTTTACTCGGAAATTATAAAAGGAAAGCAAGCTCCGTGCATCAAAGCCTACACTTAATCAGAAATCACTATTTTTTTTCTATTGGCGATTTTCTCTTTTCAGAGGAATTGAACTTGTTCTTTCTAATTTCAGAGTAGAGAGTGTATTTATTATTCGAATATTAACAGAGAGTGAGAGGGGGTGGGGAGAGGAAGGGAGAAAATAGTATAAGAAAGCGGTTACATAGAACGTTTCGGACTGTAGACATTTACAACACACCCATACACATATACACACGCGCACACACACACACACACACACACACACACACACACACAGACACACACACACACACACACACACACACACACAGACACACACACACACAGACATACACACACACACACACACACACACATCTAGATATTTATATATATATATATATATATATATATATAGTCGAGGCAACGGCTTTAGATCAGCTGAGCCAAGCAACAACGAGCTTGGCCAATAAGTACTTTAGTCAAGTGAATGGGTGACTACGGAAATGTTACACCAGCCAGCAGACTACCAAAGTAGACAACACAAGTGCGCTGCTGGTGGTAGTGAAATAGATGGAGTCTAGTGAGTAAATCAGTCTCGAAGTACATTGACTTTCCTAGATCCCGTCGACTAGAAAACCAGTACTAGGCGATACGACCACTCCCAGCCCACGGGTATTTTGAGGCCTGTCAGTTTACTTATAACTCATTTCAGGTTAAGGGGGGGGGGTTGTATTTCGATTTGATCACTTGCTAAGTAAAAAATCGTACATCACTGAGAAAGATGTTTACTGTGTTACTTCTATCTACTCCTGATGTCTGATTTACTTCAAACTCGTTAATTTGTGATGGCTCTCCGTTCTTATTCGTCAGGGAAATTATGTCTAATTAGAATTTGCTCCGCCATTTAATTTTTTTTATTAATCAAAAGAATTTGTTATCAATTTTTTTATTTACATAATTTCACTTGGTAAATCTAGAGTGGTGGGTTCAATTCCCCCCTGGGCAATAGAAATTATTTCGGTGACAAACTCTTAAAAAACATTTTTAATACCACCCTTGTTAGAAAAGGGTGGTAACCTATTCATAACCCGTCTCAATTTGCCTCTGTGGTTTTCTGTGAGTCTCTTGAAAATCCCTGCAATAAAAGGATGGGTTAGGGGTGGTTAGGGGTTACAGTGTTAACGAGCTAACCTGAACGTCTTCGTTTTACTGTTGCTTATTTGTCATCTGTTTTATTTTCTGTTTTTTTCTGGAAGCTGTGGTTATTTCTCTTTACCTTGTGTTTTTGGGCTGGGTAGTAGTGTGATGAAACATTCATATAAGTATACGCCGGTTATGTTCTTGTAGTTTTCCTCTTTCTATGAACTCTGGGCTGAATTTATTATTGCCTTCTTTTATTATTAAAAGGTAAATCTGAGTCGTGAGTGGTGGGTTTTCATTGTTCAGTAATGAAAAACTTAAAATATGAATTTGCAATAAAATCTGCCACAACAGTCAATTCCGCAATGATCCTATCAAGTACATCATGGGAGCCTATCAATTGTTCATTGAAAAATTGTAATTACTGAAGGTGATCATAATAAGCATTGAATTGTTGACAGATTGATAGATATCACTAATGAAATCTTTTCTACATTAAGTACAGTTGTTGACGGATTAATGCATTAATTCTTCTTGAGAGGCTAGGATAAGTACATTTTTAACTAATTATTTTACTTTTAGTAATTAAGTGATTAACAAAATTTTTAGCAGGTTTCCCTTAATGGAAATCAGCTATTGAGGTCGTACTCATGACGCGATTTTCGAAATTTTTCTTCGAATGTCCATCGATCCTACCCAGGAGATGACGAAAACGAGGTCCGTTCAAAACTGTATATATATATATATATATATCTGACCGCTCTTGCGGGTTTTCCCTTATCGTTACCAAACTTGATATATAATCGTTTTATACAATAAGAAGGATCAAGTTCGTTAACGGCTGAAATCGGACCAGGGGGAGAATTTCAAAAATTATCTTAATATTTCCGTTGTTATGCGTTGAATTGAAAAATAATACATAACCAATATTATTGCAAATGTAATGTTTTATAAATATTGTTAGGTATATTTTTTCACTATCTTCATTATTAACTGAGATATTTGCATTTTACAGTTTTCGATCTTCAGTAAAGCCCCGCTCATATTCATCTCATATTAACAATATTCTAATAAGTTATGAAGCACTTTATTTGAAGCTTAAATACCAAATATTATTCTAATTGATCTTTTAAGTTTTGAGATTTACTCCAATACGTTGTGCACGTGGGAAATCTGCTTAGTTAACGCAGCCCCTGCGTGACATACTTTTAGTAAGAGTATAAATGGATAATATAGAATTTAATAAATGAAAGTTATAGTTTCTAATAAACTGGTTAAATTATTTATATCAAAAATGAATAAAAAATCTTTGTAACGACAAGACTGTTTGAAACTCACAAATACTAAATAATTATATAGGATATTTAGTCTTCTATAAATGGTAAATTTACCGACACTATACTCAGAAATAATACATATTTTTACTAGTATTTAGATTCTTAAAAAGAATGAGTAAAAGATGTTAACACCTCTGGCGCCCAGGATCTTTAAGTGTTTTTAGGCGGAGTAAATTCTTTCTATCCTTCCATTCCTAGGTTAGAAAGGTGTGGTAACCTATTGATGACCCGTCCCGGCTAACGAATTGGACAACTGTTGTATTTATGATTTATTATGCATTTTTTTTTGTAGAGGGGACGGGAAAACAGATGGATATATATAAGGTGTATGTTGAAGAGAATCCCGAGAGGAAGGCTATATGTTTTCGATATTTGAGTTGGCTGATAGAGTCGGAGAGGTGACTGGGTTCAGCTGTAATCCTCTGCTGCTTCCACAGATCACGGCCTCCTTGCCCTCCCTATAAAGTCACTTCCTTTCAACTTATCCTCATCTCAGAATAGACTTTGTATGACTTCTATGTCCTGCTTCCTTGTTACCAATAATACTCGTTCTCAAAGTACAGGGCTTTTTGTTGCACCCGATGTTATAAAATTACAACGCTCTTTTTTCGAATTGGTGACAAGGAACATAACATCTACTTAACTGTAGAACGTGCGATTCAAATCCATTAGAATAAAGTTGTATGCGTAGCTTTTACAAACATTGTTTCCTCGGCCTGTTTCAAATGACAAATTCAATAAAATTTCAAAATATCATCTAATAAATATTTTAGAGGTAAAAACTAATGAAATGTGAGAGTTACGGTGGAGGACCTATTTTGAAAGGAGTACATCTTAAATATTTCATACTTGAAATAAATAACACAAAACACATGACTAACCAGCACCATTTTATCTTACACTATTACTGACAGGCTTTGTTTTTCTAGCCTCTAAGGACTGATTACGAGTTCGCACTATATGAATTCCTATTGCTCAGGTGAGAGTCGAAATCACGACTTTAGCTGCTTCTATTCAAAATTTTAAAAATTATTATTTGGGTGTTCTTATTTTTACTTAGAAAACAAGTTTATATTACTTATTATTAAATGTAATATAAATATATAGAATGCACTAGAAGTGTACATACTATCTAATTAATAAATTCCTTCTCTGAAGGGTTACTTCTGTGAGGAAAAAATAAATATGTAAACATCTATCGCATAACTTTTTGATTAATTTGCGCATATCCAATCTTTATATTTCCGCGGGAAATCATTTCAATTGTAATTCGTCAAAGAAGGGTGACGGCGCTAGTTACTAATATGAATCATGAGTACTTTGAATTGCAAAAGGATGTCATTTTTTATAAGATTTTTCTTAATTTAGACGTTATTCTCAAATAAACAAGTATTTTGTTGTATACATTTTTTCCTCTATTCCCTGCCTATAAAGCAGTTCTAACCTACAGATAATCCGTCCCAATTGGACAGTATCATCAAATGGACGTTAATGAAAATAGCAACAATACACAAGTTTTAAGGTCTTTGAGACTAAAAGGTACTAAGTTTGCCTAAGACAAGAGAACTATGGACAGAATTTATGAGCACCAGCTGAGATGGGAAATGAATACCATCATTTAGTCTTTGAACATATTCCAAGCTAAGTCGAGCATGTAGCCAGTACATGTTTAAAATTGTAACTTCTGTACACATAATTGTATTTTTCAAGACATCAATGCCTCTTACAGAGCTGCTCTTGTAGTCATATACGAAAATAATTTATTAACTGAAGATGGACACTTCCCTCGCAGGTAATTTTAGATAAAATTAATATACTTGTTCCAAAATCTTGTGTAGGTAATTTTAATTTGTTTAGATGTAACGTTATTAACTCTAGATAAAATCTATCCTCTAGTGATTTTCAACAGATGAACAATTCAAAGTCATCATTTATTTTACGTTAATTTATATAACTTATATTACATTTCGTGTAGAGCCTATCAATTTTTAAGCGTGTGGTCGAAAGGGACTGACGAAAAATAACACATTATTAACTTTTTCATAGATTTGCCTTTACCTTTCTCACAAAAATAAAATGTAACCATAATTATCATACAATTGAAAACATTTCTTCATAAAACGAGTGTTTTTGAATTTTCACATGCTTTTATTCGAGAAGGAATTTCGACGTACCAGTATTTTTCTTTGCCCATGGCTTGATAAATGTAAGGAAATTAATAGGGACGATGGAGCGCTGACTCTGAAAGTGCACTTTGCATAAATTAAAATACTATTAGAGGACAATGCATTTTTATTGATCCTGATGAAATTAATAAGGATATACTTAGTGTGTCTTGTCTTCTTGGGAAATGAATAAAACATCCTTAGAAACAGACATGTGAAACTAGTGAATGACATTTGAATTTTCAGATTCTTATATTTCAATACTTGGATGAAACTTCGCTAATAGCAATTAAACCTTCACAATTTAAGACTATCAAAAATCCAACTCAGTATTATGAATCCTACAGTAATAACGATTTTCTAATGCTAGAAAACAATATCGTCTTTAGAGTGTGAATTCGACCTCTTCGAGACACTTCTCTTTGACATTTTTGAGTACTTTCTGATCTAAGAGGAAGGAGAGTGAGTCTACTGGAAATCGGTGCAGTGAGATGACCAAAAGAATTTCGTTATGGAATGAATATGATTTAAAAGCAAGTTCGGCCACAATTGCATTTTTTGAACTGAAAATGTATGTGCAAATGCAGTAACCACAAAGAATACATAATAAATGTTGGTAAATTAATATTAGTTGTATTAGTTTCTCTCCTTGTTGTACTAAAAAAAGAATCGACTAACAACCTAGTAAATCATACCTTAGACAATCTACGAATTTCGAAGAAGATAATATTCATGTGGATCCCGTCCCATATAACTATACTTCATAAGAAAGAGGCAGATCTAAAGCCTGTCATACTCAGAAGAAAACCAAGATGTCCATTACCTTAGGACATTACTACAGCAAATGGCATTAAATAAACTTGACAATTCTAACATCAACAAGTGGATAGTGCAATGTCGAAAACAACCTGTGCCCATTTTTTTCAGAAATCAACCCATCTTCAGAAATGATTTCCAATGGAAAAAATAATACACTTGAAGTGGAAGTTTTTCTGGAAAGATTAAGGACTGGGCCACACCAGATTTACCCATTCTTACCCCCTTCATAATTTCTACTTTTCCACTTGTGAACTTATGCTTAATGAAAATCACATTAGAACGCTTATTAAGCCACTGCAAAGGATATATTGCAGAAAGCCAAAAGTTGAAAATTCCTGGGATGCTTTAAATGATAATTCTGTTCTTGGTAATAAAATTTTCAAATTCCTAAAAAAAATATTTTTTTTTGTTATATATGTGTACATATAATACATTTGAATGGTTTAGCTAATGACTCAAAGTGGTAAATGCAGTACACCAAATAAAAAGTAGAATATAAATTTTTTCAACCTACAATAAACTTGAACACATACCCTTGCGATTTTTTTAAAAAGTTGTTTACCAAGTGACATCTCATCCAGCATAATTATTAAGTCTCGTTTAGTAATCGATCAAAAATAATTTATGGTCAGGTGGTATATATTGTCTCTTTAAGGTGGAGACAGCATCATTTATAAAACTTGTCACCTTTCAGCAGTTTAAGATTAATAACGGAGCATTAAATTAATAAATAAATTTAAAGTGCGTGTTGGATGATTAGAGTGTTATTAAGATTAACAAAAAATGGATACCATATAATTATTGAACACATGTTCTATGAGTTTGAGATATTTTATGACTTACTTATTATTTAAGTGGATTTCGTAGGTTTATAAAATTAAATTAACTATACTTAATATTAGACTAGAGTTAATATTAATAACTTTGTTAAAACAAAACAAAAATATTTTTGACGTTTATTAGTAGGTAGGTTTATTAAGATTTTATGAAAA
The DNA here is from genome assembly GCA_019009955.1 of Riptortus pedestris. Classification (NCBI taxonomy): domain Eukaryota; kingdom Metazoa; phylum Arthropoda; class Insecta; order Hemiptera; family Alydidae; genus Riptortus; species Riptortus pedestris. The sequence continues at coordinate 205,117,901 of CM032228.1, read as the reverse complement.
TAAATACGCTTAGTTCCATTAGATGTATAGTTTTTACTAAGGTTGGCTTAAAGAATGTGCCATTCCAACACGTGGAGAATGAGATTGGTGTGTTCAACAAAAACGTCACGACCATTCAATGATTAATTTAGCGTTTAATAGACTGTAAAAGAGAAGCGGAAAAGATATTGCCGAATGAGCACTATAGATTTCCCAAGGATGGCCGTTTATTTTGAAGAACGCTCCGAGATATTTACATTCAATTATAGACTTGCGCGGGCGAGTCAGAATTTACAGTTAATTACATTTATAAATTGAAGTCTTTATCTTGAGGTTGGCCTATTGAATTAATATTTGGGTTAATTTCCAATTGTGTACCTGAAGTGAATATAAAATACATTTATATATAACTTCTGGGATAACAAAGGTTAATATTACGAACTACTTCTATACATAATCCCTTATATATTTAACTGAAGATTAAATATAAATATCCATTTTTAAATGATGTTCTCTTATATTTATTATTTTTCCACGTTGCATTATACTAATAAAATAATCTCAACTATTATTAAGGCACAAATCAATTTCCTGTTCATTACCGGTAGGAGCTTTCCTAAACACTGCTGGTCGTAAATGGCTTCATTTATAAGCTGTCAATTACTTTAATTTCTATTCCTTTATATTAAAATATAGAATTCTCATTGTTTAGTAAATAGAAATAGTCAGCAATTTACTGGTTATATACAGGTATCTATTTATTTCTGAATTTAAACCTCTTAGTGGGATAAATTACGTCAGCAATTCGGTATTTTTACGTGATTAAATCTGTGTAATTAGTAGGGGTTACTAATATTATGAGCTCTTTAGATTAGAATCAGTAGTTTTAAAATTGTTTTTATTGAATTTTCATAGTAGTATACAATAAGTTTAGCATTATATTCAACCCTCTGATGTGGACACCTCAGCACTTGCTTGTAATAACTCATTCCCAGCTAAATAAACAGAAAGTTTAGCTGCACTACATTTAAATTTTTTCATTTGAAAGTGATATATGATGTCTCCATTTAAATCCATTTAATAAAAAAATGGCAATCTTATACTTTGTAGATCTTCTAATGACAAAGAAAGAATTTAGTGTTCATTTTTGTTTTCTAATAGATAAGAAGAAACTTTATTTTTTCTACCTTCAGCCCCACCTCATTCACCCCATGGTCGACTTCAGTCAAAATGGGAGGTGTTTGATTTGGTGTTACAGTAGTATTAAATATGAAATTTCAATATTTTAATGCTGACTATTTTACTGCCATGGAATACGTTCATACATCCACATATACAGACCTCATATCAAAACTAGTAAAAAGGGGTTCAAAGAGTGACGACAAAGTCGATAATTTCTTAGAAATCTGAAAGCTTTTTTTCGATTAGTATACTTCCTTTACTTCCTTCGTACCAGGGAGAAATAGTTACAGTTCACTTCTTAAATGTCGCTTAAAGCTAAAGCGCCAAATCATCAATTGATTATCACTTCAAAATTGCGAAAATTCCGAATTTCCGAATTGCACTCCGCATTTACAATTTACAATAGTTCAACATTCGCTAGGAAATTGATATTGTTTTTTTTTGTGGTGAATTTACTGACTGTATGTACTGCTGCAATTGCTCTTTCCAAATCTCTAGCACTTAGTCTTTTATGGCTGCCCGTTTTCCACTTTTTGATTCCATTTGAATGCTTCTACCTTTATAAGCAATTCGTTCTTTTCTTATGTCAGTGTAAAAAACAAAACTCTTCACCAGTCTGTCAATTATCTTCTATGTCTTAGATGTAATACAGGAATACTCTTTTGGCATTTCGAAGATCTTTATTGACTGCGTTTTGACCCTTGTTTCCTTTGCCTAGGCCGAGGATCTCTAACTTCCTTTCACAGCATTCTGACATTCTTCTGTGATCCAGTTTTTTTTGCTGATGTCTTTTCTGTGCTCCAGTTACCCGAAAGGCTGCATCTTTCTTTGCATTTCAGATTGCAGTCAAGTAGAAGTCTATCTGCCTACTATCTAAGTCGAGCACCCCAATCGTGCTGGCTAATTCTATTTTATACATTGTTTGAGTGTCAGGCTCTTTCAACCTTTCCTATTCCATCTTTGATTGAATTCAATTCTAAGAAATTCACTAGTAGCAATTTAATAATTACAAATATATATATTTATATAAATTTCTAAACAGTTTTCATTTTCTAGTCAAAATAAATTTGGAGTTATTGCTATAAAAGTAGATATTAACTGCCCCAGTGGCCGGGTAGCTTTTCTCGCGACCAGAAACACTCAATCTTTAAGAAAACTAACAAGAGAAAAGAACTTCGAAAGCTAACAGTGATTTCCTGGTCCCTTCAATTTGAGATTTCCTAACTATAAAAGTAACTTTCCACAGATTGCCAAGATTGTTACAATGCCAGGCCTCAGTAGCAAGCTCCTAAATGAAAAGCATTAGTTCCATTGGCACAGCATCAAATAGAATTTTTTCAAGAAGGATATTCTGTTCATTCCCAAAAGAAGAAACAAAAGTTAAACATTTTATGTCTATGCGATCGTAATTTTTGTTTGATCGTTACGAAACTCGATATTTAACCGTTTTATGTAAAAAGACAGATCAAGTTCGTTAAAGGCTGAAATCGGACTAGAGGGAGGGGGGGGGGGTTTAGAGGGGGATTTTCGAAAATTCAAAATATCTCCGTTATTATGCATTGGATCGAAAAATTGTATAGAATCTTATTGCAAATTAAATTTACTATAACTATTGTTATATACGATTATTCTCTAACTTGAATATTAACCGAGATATTTGCATTTTTATGAAGTGGTCGGGTATAGTTCGGGTTAGGTCGGCCATTTCCGTCGGCTCAGGTATAACCTTACCTTACCTTCCTTCGTTACTTTGCGAGATTTATGCAAATATGTTCTGTTCATCCGCCCTCCCCCTTCTTTAGTTCTTGGACTACTAGAATTTGAGTTATTAAAATATAAATTATTGTTACAATTCAAAAGTCATTTTAGATGGGAATTTATTTTAATTAACTGAATGATTTCTCATTACCGCTTGTATTTAATCAGTGTGGTTTTGTGTTACCAGTATGCTGATTTTTATATTGTAAAACTTCACATAGGAAATCTGCTTAGTTTACGCAGCCCCTGCGTGACGGACTTTTTTCTTTACATTATGACAACATGGGAAGGTATTTGTTTTTAAGTATAGTAGGGCTAACTTGTAAATTTGATCATTTACGTTTAGATCATAATTTTGCCCTTTAACATTTTTAAGGCATTTTATATATGTAATGATTGACAACAGGAACATTAAATACATATTTGTTATATTTCTAAGATTCCCAAATTGACAAAGAGAGTATTCTGTAAGATATGTTCAGGTCCTTGGAATGGATGAATGTTGGGTGCCTCAACTAGAGCTGGGAAAGATGGCCAACTTGTTGACAATGGTCCTTCATTTAGGCCTGAATGACACGAATGGACAATCACCGGATTTATGTAACTTCAGCCTAATCAATAGGCCTAGAGCTATGCTAATTCTCATTTACTTGTTATTATTAAAATTAGTTAGAAGTCATATTTTTTTATAATTGTATTATTAATTAATTTAATTATTGGCTCAATCCATATCTCAAAAAAATAGGCCTGATCCACGAAAAAATATCTTCTAGCTAAACCATATTTTTCAGTTTAATTTTAGACGCCAGTATAGCCCAAATATATTTCCCTCTTCTTGATTTAAAAAAAAAAGTTGAAACTTTATTTTTGATAAATAAATTAAGTGAAACGTAATGCAATGGTTTATGTTAAATATGTTTTATTAAAACATTTACAAAATAAATCACAAATTTATTTAAATAAAAGAAAATAAATTCCTAAAATATATACACAAACAAACATTCCCAACTTGGATTGAGGAGTTTTCGATACCTTTGTGTGACACACATAATCTTATAAGTGACTGCTGATCTGATTTGCCATTCAAAAATAAGATACATTCATTGTGGCTTAATTTTGAAGAACCAAGACATTTCCTTCTGAATTCCTCAAGAACTAGGCGTACTACTATAAAATGAAATGCATTCTCCAACTCATTCATATTGCATAGAGAGTATACTCATAAATTTTAGTTAAATTTAAACCGAGTAGTTAAAGTTCAGCAATTCTCCCCTTGCCTTTATTATCAGGCTTATGAAATTTATACTGTTCTTGTTGCTCATATAGCTATTATTTTCTAAAGTTAAATTGAGATTTTTGTAGTTACTTGGACATTTTAGAATGGTTTACATTCACCAACGTATCTTCAACAAACAACCTTAAGTTTTCCAATATTATAGCTATTTTCTTACCTATATTGCCTTGTTCTTTAATCCACCATAGACCTACTCCTAGGAATTCGTGGCTAGTACATTGCAGGTTTGTAAACCAATTAGCCTGTTTTTAGCAGATTTTCCTTATGGGAAATCAACTATTGAACTTCATGTCGCAATTTTCAAAACATTTCTTCAAATAGTCATCCATCTTACCTAGTAGATGACGAATATGAGGTCCGTGCAAAATTATATATATTTGTGTTACCACTGTAGTGGTCCCAATTTTGGTTTAATCGTTACAAACCTCGATGAAAAAAATAAAATTAAAGATCGTTCATGACAGAAATTGTACCAGTGGAAAGGGAGAGTTTAGAGGGGGGGATTTAGAAATCTTGAAATATCCTTGTTATTATAAGTTGGATCGATAAATTGTATATAACGAATCTTATTGAAAATTAAATAACCTATAAATGTTGCTATATACATGTTTTATTTATCGTTAATATTAAGCAAGATATTTGTATTTTTTGTTTTCATCTTTACGTAAACCCCCACTCCTACTTACGTCATATTAACGGTAACCTGTAATATTACGAAGCACTTTATTATAAGCTTATATTCCAAATATTTTTTTCAAGAGACTTTTATTTATTTTATTTATGCGAGATATGTGAAAATTTGTTTTGTGATGGCGTCAACAATAAGACTTTTGGTTCGAACTCGAAAATCTTTATTTTATGTATATCATACTGGATATTTAACCTTTTCTTATAATCAGCATATTTTTTATTTGGTGAAATTGTCGGACCTGGAGTAATGGGGGTTTAGAGGGGGATTTGAAAATTCAAAATATTTTCGTTATTATGAGTCGGCTCGTAAAATGTTATAGATACATTATTGCTAATCTATTAACACCTACAATTTTGTTGTATGCATTTTTTCTAAGTATTAAGTGAGCAATTCATGCTTTCTTATTTTCAGCCTTCAGTAACCACCTCCTGCTATCTACTCACAGGTTGTTTTACATAGAAATAAGGGATGTTTGGTGAGATGAGATACCAGCATGTGGGAAAACTGCTTAGTTTACGAAGCACCTGCGTAAAATACATTTAAATTACATGCCCTGCTATTATTCTGGGCTAACGATGATGTAGAATATTTAATTTACCTTCAAATAACTATAAAATAATTTAAAGGCGAAACCATAAAGTGGTAACGTTTAGTATCAAAAAAGAAAATATTATCCGGACAAGTGAAAAATTTTTTTTAATAAAATATTTTTGAAGTGACTCAACCTCATAATAATTATCATTACCAATTGCGCCCTCTAATATATAACCACTCTGAAGGTTGATTCGAATGTACTAAACTACACTCGGTCGAAAATACACACACTAATCTTGGATTTCGTGGGTATATGTTTTGTTAGTAACAACATTCAGCCAGGTAGCTCAAATTCCAAATTAGGTGGTTGTAACATTTTCCTTGAAATGCTGCTTCAGTGACAACTGAGGTGTGAGCAGTATGCCTAAATACTTATATTCGTTTACTACCTCTACTTCTGAACCTATATATTTTCATTTTTAGAGGGGTTTTTTTAGAAGTTAAATATTTCTGAAAAGTTATATCCTTGTCATCTCAAAAACATTGTTGTGAAAATTAAATACATGAAAGATCGAACTGGGATAGTCACGTATTTGGGAATTACGAAGGAGATGAAAGGAGCCGGCCGATGGAAGGACTATTCTAGCACCTTCCAGGCAACTTCCTTTGATGTCGCCGCTCCTCTATAAAAGCGTACAGCTCGGCCCGATAGTTAGGTTTGTTCTCAGCTCTCTTCAAGTGATCAACAGTGCATTACGTGAACAGTACGTCATATTTGCAGTGTAGTAGTGTTTTATGTGATGAACAGTGTTGTGACGTGACTCTGTAAAGAACAGTATAGTGCCGTGTTTAAGACAGTGCAGTACCGTTAACTTCGTGAAGACAGTTCAGTGCCGTGTTTTTTATGAACTTCAGTGATCGTGAGTGAGTTATTGGACTGTGTAATAAGAAGAACAGTGATGCTATCAGTGCATAGTGTGAATAGTAATTAAGAATAATTAGCTAAGTGTGCAGTGCATTGTTAAATAAATTGTGCAGTGATAAAAACTCTGAAGCTTGTGTATGTTTAATTTTGCAATCCAAAAGAACTCTATTAAAAACGTTTATTACTGATTTTGTAATAAACGTAACAATATTAAAATAAATCAAGTAGCCGGTTCTTTGTTGTTGTTGCAAGTCAGTTATCATTTACTACTGTTTATGTTTTCAGAGTGTACACTAGACCATTTGAAAGCTAATTATATTGTGCACCGAGTTTAATGGCTTACAACTCTATCTCAAATTTTCATCGATGGACATAAAGTAAAAATTATAAATTATAATGTTTCATTAACCATTATAATATAATATTACGTAATAAAGGGTGATGAAATATATTTTCTTCCAGTTCTAGTCTTCTTTTTTGTATATTTATTTTAACTCTACCTTTCTAGTTGTTCTTTCTTTGCCTTTATTGCATACTGTTGATTGGAAATTCTCATAAATAGATTCGGTATTATTACAGTTGATAAATCAGCTAAAGTACACACAGAGAAGGAGCGTACTTTAAGATATACGTGCATGTAGATAATGACCTTGATTTATGTACAGATATGAGTGTAATTTATCCCACTCCGTGATATTCTGTATTAGAATGAATCTCCATTTTCCGATATTGAGTCTAGAGAGATGTGACAGAGGGGTCATTGTGTATAGCAGACCACCCATCCAGATATAATATGTTATATTATAAGTTTTTCTATTTATCACAGTTATATATCTTATAAGTTTTATTTTTAAAATTTTAATGGACTGAATACACCGACAAAATTTGTAGCGATGAAGTCTATTTTAGAAGATTTCGCTTGAGTGAAAGCAACTATTCTGGTTGTGCTTATGAAAGGATTTTCGAAAAATTTCCTCAAATCTCGGATTTTGAAAATTCTATAATCTCCATAATTATATGTCGGATTGAAAAATTTTATTTCAAATTTAATTACCAATTTATGTTTTTATACTTATATGTTCTCAATTCTGAATGTTAACCGAAATATTTGGATTTTTTAGTTTTCAGCCCTCAGTAAACCCCCACTTCTTCTCATGTATTAACAATAAGCTGTTACGTCATGAATCATGCTTTTCCAACCTTAAATATCAAATATTGTTTTCATTAAACTTTTACTTTATACATTAAAATAAAGATGACGTCATCACGCTGTTTACTCGAAAATTTTTATTTTATCTACGCTTCCCTCGATATTTAATTAGTCGACACTAAAGATCATATTCGTTGTTGGCTGAAATCGAATCTGAAACAGGGGTGGGTTTAGAGGGCGATTCAATATATCTCCCTTATTATGAGTCGGATCGAAAAATGTTATAGAACCTATTTTATTAAACTATTAATGGTCTACTGTTGTGTTTCTATAATTTTTTTTTGTAACTCTAGCATCAAGAATAACTCGTTATTCGTACTTTTTTGTTGCCAGCTGTATTTGAATCCTCTTTTCTAATAGATGGTATTTTACATAGGAATAGAAAATATGTAGTGAGACGAGATCACTATTGTGTCATATCAGTACGTGGGAAATCTGCTTAGTATACGCAGTCCTTGCGTAAAAGACTTTTTATGTACAGAGACCTTTAAACTTGCTGTTCATTTTTTTCCCAAGAGTAATAAGAATTTCCCAATGAGACTTGGTAGGCATTTGTTGAGGAGAAGAATGTTTCTTTTGGCACTATAATCGACTTTCCAGTTCTTCCCCAGAGCACCTACCTATTTAATGGTGAATTTTCATCTAAAATAATATTTTAAAACGATGAGTTCTGAAGGTGCAAATTTAACCCTTCACAGGCAAGGCTGGGTCGCCGGTGACCCAGAGGTTGGTAAAAATAATATTCTGAGTAAAGTAAGGGAGGGGGAGTGCACGGTACCCCTCCCCTCCTTCCGAGAGTTGATGAAAAAGAAATTGAGAATCAGCCTGGACCGAGCACTTCAAGACGTCGGTGTGCTTTTTGTGAAAAATCAAGAGATCGTAAGGGTACATCAAACTGCGCTCATTGTAATCGCAGCCTATGTGCTGAGCATAGGCTAAGTATTTGTTCTCGAAACATTACCAGAGTCTCGCCTGAAGAAGATGAAGAAATAGAAGATTGTTAGATTGTTCTGAGTTTGAAGTATTAGTGAACTTTCATTACTAAGAGTTTATTCCCTTTTTTTGATTTTTTATCCCTCATATTTTCTTATTCTTTTTTCCGTAGAGTATTTTTTTATATATATTTTTTCTGTAAGAGTGTAAACTATTTATTTTGATCTGGAAAGTTTTTAACTGTTCAGAGTAGGAAAAATTATTGCTGGACTGCCGGATGAAATGGAAGACTGATAACTTACTGAAAATTATTTAATCACTAAGATTTTATTAAATTTTCTCGTCTTTTGTAGCTGGAAATTTATTTTTTTTCCCTTCTAGGAGTTTACTCGTTTAATTTTTATCTTTTATCCTATACGGATACCAAAGGTCTGGAACTCTACGTTCCTACTAATTTAAGTATAGTTCCTACTAATGTAAGTTTTTGTATTTTTATCATATTATGTATATTGCTAAATAAAATAAATTTTTCAAACTATACTTTCTTTTTTATATAAAAAAAAACAACAACAACTGGAATATTTTTGTTAAAATAAAAAACATTTGCTATAAATATGACTGGGTCACCCCAGTGTAATTTTCATATTCCTTGTATGTGAAGGGTTAATTAGTTTAGGAGTAAGTTTGAATCGATTTTTTAACGGAAGTGATAAGGTTTGAACATCTAACCCCGTCATTTTGTCTAGAATTTAAAAGCATGTCGTGGAAGTCTTCGCGGATACCCAAAGAAACTGAAATAATGAGGACAAGGACTTATGGGAAATTGAATTCTCAAACTATTTTGTTTATGTTTTCTTTCAATTTTCACACTTTTTCAAACAGATATTCTTCAATAGATCTAGGAAGATGTATTCAGCTGGACTAAATCATTATTAATATTTATCTTTCTTGTTGCTATTCGGGAGAGGGGGTAAGGGGTTTGAAAAACCCTGTATAATTTTGTGTCGCACAGTAAACCAGTAAACTGGATCTTTATCACCAGGTTACATGGATCAAGAATTTTCTTACTTCATCAAATTTATATTTGATTTAAAAAAAAAATGATGGAAAAACAGTAGCGTGGAAAAGGAATAAAATATTAGAAAAAATAAATGAAAGAATACAACAGAAAAAAAAAACAATTTTAAAGAAATGGGAAAGAGTAATTAATTTCAATGATTTTAATAATCAATAATTAATCAAGGGAATAAATAACTAAAAACTGGGAAACAGAAAATTACGTGGTGAAGTTACCTACACAATAATTATTTAATTACAAGGATTTTTAAGAAAATCACAATACTATTATTATGCTATTTCCTGTCCTTTTTACGTCTTTCTGTACATCCTAGGCTGCAACACACATTTAACCCTACTAAAATTGGAAAACACTAACTTGGGCCCTTAAGCAGAGGAATGCATTTACTCATTACAGCTTTATGATTAGCACGAAGATGGTTCCCTGGCTTTGAAGATGCTTTCCTGTAGAAATCCAATAGTTTTACAGACAACCAATTAAGCTATCCCCTTTTTTGGGGGTACCTACCAAGGTCACGCCTCCTTATCTGCCTTATTTAAGGTAATTATTTCCATTTTGAGTCTTATACAAATTACAGAAGTATCTTTTTTTTGGGATGTTACTCAGGGAGCAGCTTAAGTTAAACTTTATTATTGTATAAACATAAAACATTTGTGTTATTTCTTCAGTCTTTATATTCAGATCTTGAAGGTATTTTGCCGGTGACTTGGGTATAACTCCTCTCGACCCAAACAGTAACCCTTTTACTGTCAAATGTTGTATGATGTATTTTTCTTTAAAATATGGACAGCGCTGGATGTAGATACCTATTTTCTATTTTTTCTAAATTTACTTCTTCTTGTTGTTGTTTATTTGTTTCGAATCTTACTGTTGGATCAATGGTTATACCCTTGTCTTCTTTTCTAGAAATGACATATATAACATAAACAATGATATATATAAAATAAAAGCTAAGAAGAACTTAATGTAAATGTATGTGTATATGTATATATATATATATATATATATATATATATATATATATACATTTACATTAAGTTCTTCTTAGCTTTTATTTTATTTTTACTCTTAAATGTTTTTAAGGACTATCCTTTTGTTATAAGGAGACTTATTTATTGCTCTCCATATAATATTTCTGTAAATTTCGTGATATCTTGGATGGGGAATTAATTTACTTTTACATAAAGGCGAAAATCTCTAAAAAGTTTATGTTTATAGAAACTACTCAAAGGACACTTACATTATATAATCCTTTTGAAGATTCTTTATCTCGAATAGACTCTTCAGATTTGTCTTAGAGATAACTAAAAGTCGTAAAAACATCATGAATGTATAGTGAAATTGTGATATAAAAATTTAATGCTTTCGATGAGACATGAATAATTCTTATTGTGAATACACGAGCCCCAACTATTTCTCTTATAATGTGGTCTATGCTAAAATTGAGTATGCAAATCAACTAAATTAAATTTATAACGACTTTTGTTGTATTCAAATTGTATGCAATACTATCGGTTTAGAGGAGTTAAGGAATTGTTGTCAATGCAAGGTGCTGTGGGGTCGGGACTGCAAGCGAAGGCGTTTATGCCACTGAACAATATTTTATCTTTTTTTTTCACTCTTTTCTCAGTTTTCACCCCTGTTCCTTCTTCATCAGAAATACAGCCGTATTTGAAATCAATTTATAAAATTACAATTATGCCTATATCAACTTATTTCAATTAGAAAAGAGGATTTCAGTAACATATTTCCATAAATATATCCAAAAAATTTAAATTTTCTTGAGTTTCTTTTTGATGTGAAGTGGGAAAAGTGTAAATTCTGAAGAGCTCTTAACTTTAAATCCTTTTGAGTGTCTAATTTGCTTCTATTGGAATATCTTCGGTTATTTCTACTTCACTTTCAGGCTTCTACTTCACTAAGCACCTTTATAACTCGGAAATTTATTAAAGTACTTTTGATGGTAAACAAAATATCAAAAATTATGACAGAATATATTAAATGGTAATCATCATCTTATAAATATTGTAGGTAAAGATTTACAAAATATTTTAATACTTAATGGAGTTCATATTTTCATACTTAAAATACATTTATTATAATTGTATTTATACTTTCCAATTTGTTTTTTTTTCTCTCTCTATAAGTATTAAACTGTGATGAAAGAAATTTGACCCTTATTGTAGTCTCATTTACCCATTTTTTTGTTCCGTATATTCCCTGATTTCACTAATTACCATTTTCACTCTGCATACAGATAAAGTACCCATGGCCTTTTGTTAGTCAAGCGATATACTCCTGAATAGTCAAATAGCTCTTATTGAAACAAATAAACAACCTATAAAAATTGTCAATGACTGCATTCGATCGTATAACAATATGAACTCAAACCGATACAAACATAAGTAGTAAAAAGTCAGGGTTCTACTTCACCACAAAATTATTTTAAGATACAAATATTGTCAAAAATGCTAGATATTTTGTAATATCTTATTTTGCTTTGCCTAGCTGAATGCCGTTGTCAAAATATTCGCTTTAATATTCTGGGACATCCCAAGTTTTCATTGGAAACACTTTTTACAGTTTTTTTCAAAATCCCAGACGATGTTAAAATTGTGTGTAGGCTAGAGTACGGACACAATATTTTTTTCCTTACTGAAACAGAATACTTGACGAATTACCTTCAGCATTTAGTGCTTCCAATACTTTAATATTTAAAATATAAAACTACCTTATCACACTTTTGCCATTTAATCACTTTTATGCCATATATCATTCCATCCGTTTAGAGAATAGTACAGTCTATGCTATTGGTATAGATGCATCATTAGTTAGCTGAACGTTGTGTCAAATCGTTTCTGAACACTTGGTCAAAAGTTTTGTCGTACCCTTTTGTTTTACACACACAAATGTATAAAATGGTTAATTTTATCTGAAGTAACCCAATTGAGAAGATGTGTGGTTTAGGTTCACATTTGTGAATTTTCTGATGCTAGAAGAATTTGAAGAAGTAGAACAACATAAAATGGATAGGAATAACACTTCCACAGTATTAGAATTACTATATGATCATCCGTGAAATAGGCCATAGAAAATTTCTCTTTTTAGGAGTTGATCGTTTGAAGCGCTTTTGACTCTAGAAGGGTTTAAATTGTCATTTGAAAACTGTTCTCCACTATGAAACATTCAGCCATTTTGAGAGAAGATGCTACATTTGTTCTAGCGACTCTTATCACACTTATGTCCTGAATAGAAAATAAACAGTTTAAAACACAGACCAACAGAGGGAGAAGCATTAGAACCATTTTAGAATAAAACCTTCATTTAATGTCAGGAAGAGGAAATCCTATTTGTAGTTATTGCAACGATTGCAATAAAACATATGAAGACATACTGCAATAAAAGAAAATTACTTGGCATCCCCATGGTAAGATATAATTGTTTATAATCAAATTATTTTTTAAGATAAATTAGTTAAATAAAACTTATAAATAATAGATTAATTCAATTAATGTCATGTCAGACCGCCATGAATCTATTAAATAACAAACGTTTAATATAATTAAAAAAAGAATAATGTATTTGTCAAGGACGGGCATAATAGACTTATAAAAATCTGTTAAGAGGCTGTAACAGTGTGATCAGGAAATATGTAATATAACTAATCTTAGGGGTAACTAAGCTCAGTTGCGGGAATAATGTTTTTCACGTGTCAAACCATACTAAGAACAATGACACTAAACATTAAAATCTTGTCTGGCTGCCTGTGTCCACCCGTATGTTACCCAACCGTTCAAAAATGGTTCAAAATAAGTCAATGGACATATGTTTAGAACTAAACTGTTCCAAGGAACCAAATATGATGATTCGAATTTTCAACTGGAGGTGGGTGTTTTTCATGGACGTCAAAACAATTTCGTCATATATTCCTTACTATTGCTTCTTTAGAATAGAGTTAGTGGTCCTAAAACGATATTTAAACATATGAGTTTCAGACATTTTATATTTTAAGGCGATAGTTCAATAGTATTAGGAAATCTCTTGAATAGGTTTTAAGGCAAAGAGCACTGCCAAGTGCTGTACGTTTTATTTCCACGAGTATAACAAATGAATAGCTATAGTAACTGTAGATGTTGCAGCATATTTATATTATATGACAAAAAGGTTGAAGGCGATTTTGTGGATCGGCTAATCTGTTATATTTCCACGGGAAACCATTCCCATTTAAACCCTTCAACGTGGGTAATACAACTAGTTTTATAATGTAATTTATATTAATATACAGTATCTCATTTATAGGGGGTAGATTTGACGAGAAAAAAAATTACCGAAGTGACACTGCATGTGAAGTTAGACTGAATGTCGTTTGGATGGATATGAATTTCAGTTTTCGTCTTGCGAGTTAAGGCCAACGCCTTAACGTCTTATTTTCACTAGCTAATTCTGGAGTTGTGAGTTCGATTCTTGCGTGGGTAGTAGGAATTTAATTATTGGTGAACCCATTAAATAAATTCTTTATTTAGTCCCACCCTGGCCTTTTCTAGGTGGGTATATAGACAACCAGCCCCAATTAACTGTAGCAGCACAAAGCAGACGTCAATAAATAACAACAATAACAGGTGAATATCAAATATTAGATATATAAACTGGTGATTTTATCAAGAAGCCTTTTTTTTTGACAAACATCTTTTAGCTTGAGTATTGTGTTAATACATTAATCCATTTATCCGAAAATATCTAGTCGGCGTCCAATAACAGTCTCGATCTTTTGACGACTGCAAATCTGTACTATAAAATCTTTAAACTCTTTTTGAACATGGCTAAAATTTAGTTTTAGGGGTTTCAGATCAAGCCCTGTAGAAAGCCTATGTATAGATGCTGGAGAGCCTACATTAACATATAAAGTCATATTATCAATTTGAAATTTATTTTTAAATGTAAAGCTTTAGATAAACCTTGCGTCAACCAATTTTAAATAATAAACCACTTGTCAAAAAATTAATAAAGAAAAATTGTAAACACAAACTACTTCTTATACGCATATTAGAAAATTCCTCAGACTCTATCATTTTACAGACTCCTATGTACAACAATACCCGTACTTTACTATCGCTTCGACCTTGGAGAGTAAATCTATATATATATATATATATATATGTGTGTGTGTGTGTGTGTGTGTGTGTGTGTGTATATATATATATATATATATATATATATATATATATATATAAATTGTAACCTCTGTCTGTACATTGATTTTTTTTCTCGAAATTTCACGATACTTTTTCGTTTCACATGTCACAGACACCATATCTGCAATTTGTTTCTTTCGTGTGTGTTTGTTTGTTTGTTACCTTTTCACGCATAAACGGCTAAACCGAATTTTATGAAACTTGGTATGTATATTACTACTAACCCAGCTTAGACTTTACGCTATATTAATTTTCTCTGAGATCAACAGGAGTGGGGGTTATAAGGGAGACCTGAAAATAAAAATAGCGATTTTTCGTTTCCTATTAGTTTTTCGGCAAATATGCACATAACAAAAGTTGTTTATTTGGTATTTAGAGTAACTTTTGTTATATACACTTTCGTCGTATTCCGACTTATAAATGCGTTATACGCTAAAAATTATAGCAGGAGTCATCAATATTATTTGGCACAAAAGACTCAACCGAACTAAATAAAACTCGGTATGTGTATTAGCAGTGACGTTTTTATTATCATAAGCCATACCAACATTTCTAGGGACGGGCAGGAGTGGGGGTTGTAAGGGAGGCCTTAAATTAAAAATAGAGGTATTTCGTTTTCTGCAGGTTTTTATGGAAATACGCACCTTGCAAAAGTTGTTTATTTTGTTATTTAAAGTAACATTTATTATATTCACTTTTACCGTATAACTAAGTATAAACGAGATATACATTAAAAACTAAAGCGGAAGCCAACAATTTTGTTGGACACTTAACGATTGAACCGAACTTGGTATGTGAATTAGCATTAAATCTTCTATGATTACTAGCTGTATTAAAATTTTTAGGTTCGAACGGGAGTGGATATTATGACAAATGATGTTATGTTTTAGTCTTATCTATTTCGATTATTTAGTTGTAAGTATGATTCGGATTAGTGAAATTATAAATCTCCGCCCCCCCCTCATTTATTTATTTTCCCTAGAAAATAACTTTGTTATTTATTTCCAATAGAAATTTAAACTACAAGAGTATTTTCATTATTTAATTTGTATAATGTATTATTTAAACAAAATTATGCTGAATTTCCGCAAGGAGTGATAGCGGAAGTAGTAGGGAATCAAACTCTTTGATTTTGGTAATATATTATCTTATTTCCAATATCTTCATGTTATTGAAACAAATATGTACTATTGTAACAATTAATCCTTAATGGTAATGTCATAATGACAAAAGACAATATGCGTTTAAACTCGATATGATTGTTTAAAGTATTACTTAGGTTGCAGGGACGGCTATGATCTCTTCCCCTCGACTAGCTTTTAAATTATTTTTAGGGTAACACTATTATTTAATTCCATCAGGTAGATAAATTATTACAATAATATTTTGAATCAATAACGCAGTGACAATAGTAGACGTTTACCAACTGAACTAAGGATGACAACGAACTAAAGAAAATGATGTGAACCAAGCAAAACTGAAAATAAATGTAGGTGTACTAATTACTGTTGTGAGAACATAGTTCCATGCTTTGTCCTAATTTTAACGCAGCTCTGCAAAAGAAATAACAATTAAACTGGTATTTTTAAAATTTTTTGATGATTTTCATTAAGTCTTATCTAAAAGTGATTTCATGCTACTTATTTTTGATTGAAGTTATATTTAGATAATTTTTTTATATTTTTCACAAATTGAAATGAAATATGTATAATTGAAGCATGTGCGTTTAAACAATTCCTTTTGATATTTGTGTTTTTTAATTATATATTAAAAATTATCGTCCACCGTTTCTTTATATTATAATACTTGGACCGAGAGTTAAGGAGAAGAATGTTGATAAATGCTGGCATTACAGGAAGTGATTTCCACTGAGATCTACTATTAGGAATATAACCTTACGTACTAAATTTTCTGAATCGTAAGGAAATTAGGGCCTTTTCAAATGGGATATTAAGATCTCTATGAAGAGTTTGGTTGGTGTTATAATATGGAGGATTCACAATGGTTCGTAGGAAGGTCTGGATGTGTCTGGTGTTCGAAGGTTTTCAGTATCCCCACACTTCTGTGGCGTTTTTCCATATTGGTTTAAGTAGTAGCTTGTATATTGTTAGTTTGTTTTTGGTAGACAAGTGAGATCTTCTATTAAGGAGTCCGTAAAGTTGTCGGAATCTTCTGTTAAGTGATTAATTATTGAGCAAATGCCAACTGTGCTCTTTTTTTTGTCGAAATATTATTATCTGTATATAGTGCACAAATAATTATAATGAAATCATAAATAGCATGTTGTTGGAAATGTAAGCTCAAATCTAGTCTAAAGATAAAAAATTAGCGTAAAGATCGTTTATTCACTTGGCTTTCTTCTTTAAATAACACCATATAATTGCTTGTCAGAAACAGTAAGCTTATACGTTCTTGGGTAACACAATGAATATTAAAAATTTTGTTCATAAATTTATGACGAAAACACAGACCAGTGGGCACAGGCATGAAATGTGTATTGTTATTCAAACCGCTGCTTCAACATGTTTCTACTTGATGCTTTGTGTTTGCTTCTCTACATACAGCTAACACAAGCTAAAACCTTGGTGTACCTCGAGTCCCACGGGACCTAAAAGGGCTGAGCTGGTTAATACTTAACAAGCTGTGAGGAACAGCTCCAGCGACTAGTTTATAAACATAGATTTAGAACCGCCATCTGCATAGCCGATGGGGTCTTGAGGGTTTCTGAAATTGCTCTACCCGCAATTTAGGCCGTAGGTCAAGTTCAACTTCTAATCAAACAGACCCCTCAGAGTGCCCAGTCAAATTTGGGAGAACTAATGTTTTGTATAAACTGGATTGAGCTCCCACTCATACCAGATTCCTATTAACCTATATCATACTGTAACCTATATCATACTGTAACCAATATCTATGATATTTTGTATTAACTATACTACAGGAAGTATAACTAAGTGGTCCCAGTAATATGGGTTTATCGCCGGAGGAAATATTTTTATTCAATTTGAAAGTTGTATTTATGAATCAGGTTTATGAAGGGCAGAACTTTGCGGCTTCTCACAACACATTGTGAGGATCTACAAAATTGTGTTGTGATAAAGCTGAATCGTGTTGTGATCGTGACCTCACCACCAGCAGAAATAACAATGTTTATGAATAATCCTTTCCTCCTTCTATGACGTAGGCAATGACGTACAGGATAAGCTAATCTTTGTCTGAAAAAATTACAAAGTCGGTAAGCTCTTTATTAATCTTCGTTAAGTAGTGACTTTGCTAAAGTTGTGTTACCGTCAAGCTATGAGTCACATGCTCTAGATCATATGTGGGCAACCACCGGCCCATGGTGAGGTTTGATCCGCCCCGCGAGACATTTTTAAAAACCCAATTAAACAATAATATTACTACATACTACAAATGAAGATGAGGAGAGATTTGTGCGTTTGGCAGTACTTATAAATGCGAACTTTTCAATGATTGAAAGTTAATAAATCAAAACATCGTACAAGGCTGACTGACGATAGTTTGGAAATTTCTTTAGGTTTTTGTATCAGTGGAACTAATCCAAACATCGATGGATTACTTTCTCAAATTCAAGTACAAGTGTCTTATTTAACTTTCGTTAGTACGGTGTCGCTATTTAACTTTCGTGGTTTGTAATAATTCCAAATTTTACGATTTAATTATAATGTTGTAACTATTTTTTTTTCATTTCATTTTGTTATTTTAATAAATCGTATTATAATTTTATTGTCGTATAATTTCATGTCTGATATCTATCGATAAAAATTATTAACACTACTTTTAAAAGCGGTCAGGCGAACGTATTTGCAAACTGAACCTTGATCCGCAGCTTGTCTAAGGTTCCCCATACCTTCTCTAGATTATGTTTTTGAAAGGTTTATTTATACAGGTTACCCTTTAATTGTTGTTTGTGGTGTCTTGTATTACAAATTATTTATTAAATATTAAAATCCTATGAAATGCCACAAAAATGTAATGAGAACTACCTAAAAAATGCTTAATAAACTTCATACAAACTACTACAAATGATCTAGAGTAGAGAATCGGAAACCATTTCTTATCATAAGATTTGTCGGCTTTTCGTTCTTGAACTGAACCCCTTAAGAGACTTGGACCCCCAGCTAGGCGCCCCCTTTCCGAGCTGCCGAGGGGCGAATTACTTCATGACGGACTCATAATTGACCCTCATTTCGTGGTGGAATTTTCGTTTCCATCAACTTCCTTGATAATTAAATTTTCAAAGAAATGAAATGAGTGCACCATATTTCGAAGAACTTAAGTATGCGTATGATGATTTAGGTGAACAAAATTATCATTCGTAAACGCCTCAGGAAATTAAATTTTGGAGTTTCCAGCCACGGTGTGAGAATCATTATAGTAATTAGTAACTCGCTCCTTAGCTATCCTGTAAATTGTGTACACATGTTCAATCATTTGTATACAATTGTTCAAGATTATTAGTTTACATCTTTGGTTTTCAGCTCAATCTAAATGAAAATATTTATAATATATTATTTAGTTATTTTCCCAGTATGAGTAAGTTTTTAGTCGTTTGATCGTGGAATGGAAAGGTTAGTTAAACATTTCACGCCAAAAAAAAAAAAAAGTCCGTCACGCAGGGGCTGCGTAAACTAAGCAGATTTCCTACGTGGAGTTTTACAATAGAGAAATCTGCCCAATAACAAGTGTAGTAAGTAGTAAGGGATCACTAAACTTATACACGAGGGACGAATAGTTACGAAAACGGCCGCCAGAGCTCTCTTCGGAAAGTACCAAACAGCTCACTCCTGCCGACCAATGCAGAATACAAATGCAAATATCTCGGTTAATATTCAAGATACAGAATAAATGTATATACAATATTTATAGTAAATTTAATTTGCAATAAGATTGATTCTATACAAGTTTTCGATCCGACGCATAATAACGAAGATATTTCGAATTTTCCGAAAATCCCCCCTCTAAACCCCCTCTCCCACTGGTCCGATTTCAGCCATTAACGAACTTGATTTTCCTTTTTACATAAAACGATTAAATTCCGAGTTTGGTAACGATCAAACAAAAATTGCGACCGCTATCAAAAATCTGCTAAAAAAAGAAATTCCTCTTTACGGCACAGTAAGCTTCTATCGTATAATAATCCTAGAAAAAGACAATGGAGTCGTTTTAAGTGCTTAATGCCTTTTATTGCTAGTTCAAATGTAAACAAAGTTATGATAACAGTGTAGGATTGATAAAAAGAAGCTGTCAATATTTTTCTTTTTTTTTTAAAAAATCAATTATTTATTTAATTTGACAGTGGGAAATGAACCATAAACTATTCATTACTCATAATACGAGAATAACGTATGAAGGAATAAAATGATTAGCGATAAAGAATTTCATTAATCAATAGCTCTATTAAAATAAACGATTTCTTACTCCTTATTTTGTTTATTTTTCGTCGAATTTGAGGCATACAGGACAAGATATTTTCGCTGAACATCATAAATTGTAGCAGTTTCAAGTGAAAACAACAGGAATTGAGATTCTCCGAAGAGTGAAACCGAAAATGAATAAATAACTGCATTAATATTCCAGTTGAGGTGAATTCATATATCAACAATCGTATTAAATTTATATATTTAACAGATGGTCTATTTAACACTAATAACTCTGATTCATAAATTGCTGCATCAATGAGGAGACTTGCTGCCAGAGAGTCGCTTAACAAAGAGAAAGGAAGAGACTTGGAGAAGAACACTACTATGCCAGGATAAAACCTGAAATAAATCAACATATCTTCGCACACGAAAAATCTTAAAGAACCTAAGAGACCTTTAAGTTTTATTTGTACTAGAATCATTCAAATGAAAAAAAAAATACTGTATGCTCACGATCTTAAATATTTATGCATGTACAAATAAAAGTTTTTATTTTATTAAATCTGATGCATTTTATACTTTTTTTTTAAAAAAAACCCGCATCTTCTGGTACAATTCAGGTGTTCAACGAATATGTTCTTTAGTTTCCATGAAAACCATAAAATAGCGTTAAAAGAATAATAAAAAAAGTTCGGTGATAAGGACCTTAAGTGCGTTAAAAATTAGTGGAGTGAGGGCGCCTTTGTTTATTTAAATTCGTTCGTACACCATTTCTGTCATTATACCATGTATGGGCATTACAATTTTTCTTTTGTTAAAAAACCACGATACCAATATAATATGAGTAGTCCGTTTCTCTTATGGTAAATCTGGTAAAACTGTTAACATAAATTTTCACATTTTCCCTCCAAGTGAATAGAAACGGGAATCAAGTAACGGAGTTTTGAGAATAGTATCACGTATTGTATTTATTGGCAAGTGCAGCCGGTTCATCCCTCTTTAGATAAGTATATCCGGAGAAAATATGGAAGGGGTTAAAATATCGTCAGTGTAAAAATAGAGAAGTATATGGATGTTGTGGTGTCTGGGGCTGTTTAATATACGATCTATATGCAGGCGTGTATATGCAGAGGCTAGGCTAAGTGGGTGAGGCAGTGTTTTCTCAGGCCCCCTGTCGGCATCTTAGTATATCTCACACATAGCCCTTAGGCCTCACAACATCACTCACGGGGGGGGGGCTGCTAAAGAAGTGAGCTTTACTTTATCCTTTTAATAATTCTATAAAGGAAATAATAGACTTCAATGGTGTTTGCACATATTTTTTATCCTTATAGAGACATTTAATTCATAAGTTTTTAATTTCCTACTGGGCGAAACCAATAGGCCATAATTGCAGTTTGTACGTTTTTGTCTTTAGAACGTTCATGGCTGTATAACTTTAGTAATAATGTTCAGCAAGAATAAATTTGATTTTTTTTAGGAATTCCTAATTTTTAGCAGATTTCCCTTAAGGGAAATCAGGTCTTGAGGTCGTACTCATGACACGATTTTCGTAATTTTTCTTCAGATGTCCATCGTTCCTACATAGTAGATAACGAAAATGAGGTCCGATCATAATTGTGCGTGTATGTATATATATATATACATATATATATATATATATATATATATTAGTCTGTTAACGCTCTAGCGGTCGCAATTTTTGTCTTATCGTTAACAAACTTGATATACAATCGTTTTATATAAAAAAAAAATTCAATAGCTGAAATCGGACTATGGGGGGTTTCGATCGGGAGAATTTCGAAAATCCTTAATATCTTCGTTATTATGAGTTGGATTGAAAAATTGTATAAATATAATCTTATTCCAAATGTAATTTTCTATAATTGTTGTTATCTACGTTTTTTCACTATCTTGATTATTAACCGAGATATTTGCATTTCTTAGTATGTGGTTTTTTGTAAACCCCCACTCCTACTCATCTCATATTAACAATATGCTATTATGTTAGGTAGCAATTTATTTGAAGACTATATGCCAAATCTTGTTTTCATTGTACTTTTACGTTTTGAGATAAATTAAAATACGTAACGCGCGTGGAAACTCTGCTTGGTTTACGCAGCCCCTGCGTGACGGACATTCTTTTTTTTTTAAAGCGAAGTGTCTTAAGGTGTGTATTGACCTCAACTCTATTTAATACGGCTGTGACCACCATAACTACCCCCAACGTGTATCTGTACGAGTTAGAGAGATAGTGCTGCAAAATAGGGTTCACATTTTCATTGATAAAACTTAAATGGATAATTTTCACAAGAAAAAAAAAACATTTACAACCATAGCCCAATAAAAGGAAATCATTCACAATGTTATTTATAGATAATGTATTCATCTTTAACATAATTTTAAGGGCTTCACCAAAAATAACTTTGGAGTTTCTGAGTCCTCACAGTGACATGAGTTGGGTTGCAGAGATATGTACCATGCTTGCAGGTCTTGGCACAGGTCTCGAATGGTATTGCATGCATATTGTGGTCGCCTGTATTGCATATTCATCTGCCGGTCCGACCACATTAGTACTATTCGCTTTAATAGTTATAATCCTGACTAATGTGTCATGAACATGCTAGTCACAATCACAAACTGAACAACAGATATAATCGATCGGAAAGCTTACACGCTGAAGTTGGTGACCCCCTCCCCCTTGCTCTACAGTTGTCAAATGCTATGGGTGAATTTTGAATAACATCTACTACATTCAAAACGCCATGTTACCATTTATTATTTTTTCGTACATTGGCACAATTCTAATAAAACTAAGTATAATAATAAGTCCCATGCAGATATCAACTTTGTTTTCTTCTTATTCTGGACCAGATATTTTTATATGTTCTTCATATTTTCATGGGAAGGGTCGCCATTAAAAAACATTTTTTTTCGCGTAAAGTTTATTGTTTACTGTCCTACTTCTTCGTGGCTTACATGCCACCTCTTCAGGACATATCCCTTTTCAACAAAAATATAAACAACAATTTAACCAAACCCTATGGTAATTCTTTCTGGGATATTGTATTAATAAGTGCCTACATATATGATATATTTATTAAATCTAGTTACAGATTTCTACTTACATTTCTAAAGTGCTCATTTCTCTTTAACGCTCGTTGCTACTGTCCTCACGTGGGAGGTCGTTGATACTGAGGTTCTCGAAGTAGGTTAAGTCAGCTGAATATAGATCGATTATTTACACGTCAACCTTGAACACGATTAATTCGCGTCATAATTTAAAATCGGTTATTTTAAGATAAAATGTCATAGAATATATGATTGTGGTATTTAGTTTCTGTTTTTGTTAACTGCTTCTTTCTATGTTTTATTCTGTGAATAGTATACGTTAATAAATAATAATAATATTCTGTGAATATTCTTTTTTTATTTTTCGTTTAGTATTATTTATTTCTTTATCAATTATTTAAACTTTTTCAAAAGTGAAGGTGTGTTTCTTGGAGATGGAATGATCCGTCAAAGCAGTTTTGTTTTCATTATTGTCAATACTTTTTACGTTTTGCTTTAACCTTTTATTCGGCAGCTTCGAGGATTCACTAATATAAGTTCCATTGCAGGTGTTACAGATTATTTCGTATATATTATATTTAGATTTAGATTATATTACTTTATTGTTAATTATACTAAAATTTCTTGTATTTTATTGTTTTATTTCCAGGCTATGTTGCCTACCCCATTACAAATTAGTTTCAGTTTTCTATATATTTGTGGATGATAGGTGAGTGAATAGAACGGTTGTAATTTTATCTAAGATCTCTTTTAATTTTTTTTCATTACTTTGCAATAAAATGAGAGTATTAAGATTATTATTTTTACTATTTTTTTTTATTATTATTATTCATTAACGTCCACTTTATGCAACTTAGGCTAACTGGGACGAGTTATCTACAGGTTACCACCCTTTTCTAGCCAGGGTGGGATTTTAGGATGTTATTTAATGAATTTCGTCATTAAATAATTTCCTTTGCCCAGGCGAGAATCGAACTCGCCACTCTAGGTTTACCATGTAAACTAATTTTTTAGTGATTCATTAACGCTAAGATATCTATTATTGAGGTTTGTTGAAGCTTCTTTTTTTCATATTTGGTTATAGAGTTAGATTTAATAAATACATCATATATGAAGGCACTTAATAATACGATATCTTGCAAAGAATTATCATAGGATTTTGTTAAATTAATTTTATTATTTTTTTTGAAAAGTGATAGCCCCTGAAGAGGAGACATGTAAGCCACGAAACATGTAGGGGTATTTTATGGGAAGCCCTTGCCTTGAAAATATGAATAACAATTTTTTTTATAGTGAATTTACCCTTTCGTGTCATTTAGCAGGACTTTATAAGTTGCAAATAACAATCAATGATAAACATTGTTTTCTTTAGAGAACTCGTTTGCTACGTTTGGCTAATTTTCTTTTGATATGGGTACATAGACAAAGAGAACGAACATTTCGAGTTTAACCATGGGGGTAAATCAAGGTAAATTAAATTGATCCCCAAATCGAGCCGGGGTAGTAAAAATATACACTTGAATGGGACTAGTTACTTTGCACCTGAAGTTTCTATTTCAATAAATCATATTCATTATCAGTTGCCCAAATCTTTTGGTTGACGATATACTTATTAAAGGATTGGATATGTAAATAGCTGGAAATGCTTCGGCCAGTGGATAAAGAGGGTTTTCCACTTTCAGCATAGACTGTAGACATGGTTTCTACGAAAGGCTCCTTAAGCAATGCGAATGCTTTAGCTTTCTGAATATTGTACATCATTTTCTGATGAGAAAATTGGCTTTCTGGAGCTTGCTGAGCCCTAGACGGCAGATTCGTGGCTCATAACCCAACCTATTATTGTTCGGTATTTGTGTAGAAATGTTTCACCACTCATACTACCATAGGCACCGAATTATACTGACACATTCACTGGTATTTCGTTTTCAAATATAAGTCGCTTATGAATAGATCCCGAATTGCTGGAATTCCAAGAGAACGACTCAACTTACTCTGCATTTCAAAACGGGACATTTAATTCGAACACAAGACAAAATCGTCTTTCTTTGTACATTTGGTCTATCTAACCAAAATAAAAATCTGAGTCAGAAGCTGTTACTGTTGCTAATGTCATACTGCAAATTATGTTATATATTCACACAAAATATATCCCGGAGAACTTCATTGGACATTTTAAGGATTGACTATCATAATCGATAAATATGAAGGAAAAATCAAATTATACGCAGATTTCATAAGTTTTATAGTCTTGTAGAGAAATGTATTAATCCATTTATAACACGGATATTCGCTTTTCTACAGGCAACAATGAACTTACCCTCCGTAAGGCGTAGCTGGTCTGAGAGGCCAGCAAAACACACTTTTTGATGCTCCGACTCTTCCTATCTTCCTTGTGAGTGGCCATTTCCGATAGTTTCCTGATTCGTATTCATGCTTAGAATCCCCTACTATCCATTTCCATCCTTTTCCCGCCTCGTCTGGACCCTTGTGGCTTGTGAGGCCGACTGCGCCCAATTGGGTCTTAATTGCGAAGGTGGGCTTTTTCCAAGACATCAATTGCAATCGTTCAATTTACCAATAATAATCCTATTCTATTCGATATTTCGTCGATATCCTGAGAAATAAGTGTTATTCTAACTCTGGCCTCTCAGGCCTAGTGCGCCTGATCAATTTTATTAGTTTTAGTTTAAGCTTCATTCTATTTAATAAAGTCAATATTTTACGTTCTAAATGGTATATTTGATTTTCTTATATCCTAGCGAAGGCTGTCCTACCAGCATTTTAAATTAAAATTGATTAGTCGGGAAGTGGGTGGTTAAAATATGTGGGTGGCCTCTCTTGCCGGGTGCGCCCGATTTTGTTTCGTTCTGAGGTGCGCCCGACTGAGGGTTAATAACCACTATGGTACTATGGCTTACAAAAGTATATTTCGTAGTACAACCTCAGTCTATCAAGCAAAACTTGCAACAATACAGTCTAGCTTTGACCATAACTTTAAATATGACCAAAATTAAGCGTTATTTTAGATACATGTCAAGAGATTTATTATTCTCCAAAGGCGAGGAATATATGAAGGTTTTAACGACAACCAGACTTATAATTCAATCTATTATTCATATATTATCCCATAATTATATTGTTACTTGCCATTTATAAATGTGGCAAATACATTAAACTTTAAATTCATAATAATTCTTGGTATTTATAGAAACCGCTGCATATTTTTTGTAATAATATAACATTGATATATGGCTCTTCTTTTTTGATATAAATAACTCTCTTAGGAAAATTGTGAAAGGATTCTTTGGGATTTAGCCTTTAATTTTCGATATAAATAAACATGACAACCTTTCCACTTCCTGAGGATGCTATAAGTCCAAAATTTGAGCGTTCAATTATAGCCTTATTTTATATTGCCTCTTTCCGAATGAGGTACATTTTTGTGTTTACTATAAAGTTTGGAATAATGCTATTATATTAAACAGTACCCATGGTGGTATAATTTAGTTGGTCTAATTTTAACTGCGGACTTACAAGTTAAATGTAAACCTTTCCGTGTTTTGACAAACATTACTTTTCTCAGAATGTAATTTATCCAGTTGAAAAGGGAAAATATACTGTGCTGAATGTTGGAATACATTAAAGAAATAAAGCTCAGAAAAAAAACATGTACATTTATTTCACTGATATTTCCATTTAAAAAAATAAACCATTTTATGATGATTAATATTTCATATATTACATTATTTATTCAATAATTTACTGCAATTGAACTTATTTTTTCCCCACTGTAATGCCTCCCTTCCAAACAATACTATCTAACACATTTCAATAATATCTAATAAAAGGAAATTATTCCTGTATAACTAATATATATTTTTTTTGTTTCAGGTGAGTATCCAATAAATCATGAAGTAATTCAGGTGTAAGTTAGCTTTGTATGTTAAATTATGCATGCATCATAATAGTCCATCATGGCAACAAAGATTAGTTCAGAGATATTAAATTGCCAGAGATGTTTAGTGTCACCTGTAGATGAATAAATAACGAATATAATTATTATTTTAGACAAAAACTTTTTTAGCATATTTCTCTCAGTGGAAATCAGCTTTGGGATCGTACTCATGACGTGTTTACGAAATGTTTCTTCAAATACTCTTCGATCCTACCTAGGAGATGACGAAAATGAGTTCCGTTCGAAGCTATATATGTGTATATATAAATATATATCTTTGAAGCTCTAGCGGTCGCAAATTATGTTTGATCGTTACCAACTCAAGATTAAGTTCTTGAATGGCTGAAATCGGTCTCGTGGGAGGGGGATTACGAAAATTAAAAGTATCTCCGTTATTTGCTCCGCCGGCTTGACAAATTCTATAAAACCAATCTCATTGAAATTTCATTGATCTATACCATTCATATTTTCTGTATCATGAATATTAACCGAGATATTTGGATTTTATAGTATTCGGCTTTCAGTAAACCCCCACACCTTCTGAAAACATATTAACTATAAGCTGAAACCACTTCATTCAAAGATAAATTACCAAATATTGTTTTCGTTCATCTCTCACTTTATGAGATACATGCAAATACGTTATGTGATGATGTCAGAAATTAAAATTTTTTGTTGTTAACTCGAAAATGTTTATTTGTTTTATACCATATTCGATATTTAACCGTTTCAATCAACACTAAAGATCGTGCTTGTTATTGCCTGAAATCGGACTGCTATTGACTGGAAAAGTGGGGGTTGAGATGAGGGATTCGAAAATAATTCAAAATATCACTGTAATGATGATTCGGATCGGAAAATGTTATAGAACCAATCTTGCTCAACTATTGATACTCTACAATTGTTGTTCAATGCGTTTTTCGTTACTTAAGTGAGTTATTCCTACTTTCTCATTTTCTGGCGTCAATCTCCCCCTCTTTCTACTCATCAGTTTTTTACATATAAATAGAGGATATGTGGTGAGATGAGATCACAAGTGAGCTATACCGGCATGTGGGAAATCTGCTTAGTTTACGGAGCTCCAGCGAGGCGGACTTTCTTTCCAATTAAAAAGAACGTATTATAACACCTTTAATCATTAGAACTGCTGTAAATAACACATGATAATTAATCTAGAATTAAACGCTTTGATAATATATCTGCTTGTTGCATGTATGTAAAGAGGAGTGTAGTTTACAGGTGGCTGAAAACTAAAAAATTGAAATATTTCGGTTAAATGGCTATTTGGAATAAAGAAGTGCATATACTATTATTTATATATACTTAAATTTGCAAAAAAAATACTTCTATACAAATTTATATTTCCCCTCTTATCTTCTGTGGATAAAATTGATAATTGAATTTACACACACACACACACACACACACACACACACACACACACACACACATATATATATATATATATATATATATATATATATATATATATATATATATATATAAGGTGATTTTTGTTGATGACCATTACCACTCATTAATGGGTAAAGAATATGAATGTTGCTGTGTTTCTAAAACAATCTAATCTTGCAAACATGTAACTTATTTGTTGCTTTAAAAAGTTTTAAGGTATAACTAAATTCAGATGTTTGTATTATACAAAAAAGTATTGTATTAATGTAGGACTAACTATGTAATATATTTGGTGAAGTACGGCGCTGCCTGATGCTAAACTGCAAGACTTGAAGGATGATTGGGAATGGAATACATTTTGGATACTCAATTATCTTTGAAAAATTAATTTTAAGGACAGACTTAATGACCCGTGAAGGACCATGGGCTCTGCTACATTTGCCCATAATTGAAAATTAATGAAAACCTTTTCCTTTGTATTTTTTTGTTCTTTGGATGAATAGTTCGATATTTATCAACTAATATTTAATAATACAATAAAATTAACCCTATATTTGTATTTTTTTACGTTTAGTTTTCGTAGTAGTGGTATAAGATATCTTTCATTTTAAATACCGTGTAATTAAATATACAAAAGAGAAAGTATACTAAACTAAACTAGTAAACTAAATTTAAATGTACTCCGTTTATGTAAAAAAAAGCATACAATATGTAGGTGTCCCCTTTTCTGCTATGTACTTTTAGATATTAAGAATTTCAGTTTCATGCACAGACTATCGCCATTCTTCATACTGATTGTGTAATATTTCATACTCAGCCCCAAAAGCCGTCACATAGTTTAGCAAGTATGTGGTTTCTTTATTAAACTGCCTTATGACTATAATGAATTATAGCAGTGTTCGTTTTGACAAATTTATGACATTCCTACAATGGAGTTAATATTAAAAATTATAAAAACTGAATCTAGTAGCAGCATTAAAAAATCGGAAATTTTTTTTCTACATAAATTTAATATTTTTACTAAATGTACTTACGGGAAACAGCTATTGAAGTTGTATTGATGGCATGGTTTTCACAAAATGTCTTTAAATGTCCGTCGATTAACCTGACTATGGGATAACGAAAATAAGGTCCAGTAAATGTGTTTATATATAAATTATATTGAAAATATATTTTTACTGATGCCATAATGTTTTAACATTTGTTTGTTACCAAAGTCGATATTTACGATTAAATAAATAATTTGATACCAGATGACTTCCTTGTACTTAATTAAAAAATATAATATATGCACTTCATTTAATACGATATAATTTGAAATTAATAAACGATATTTTATCATTGATCCAATACATTGGTTCGAAAAATGTCATAGGTCGTTACTTAAAGTTCTTTTAATGATAAAGAGAAACGGATCTATAAAAATTGGTTGTATCTCTATTATAATATGTAGGAAAAAATTGGATTTCTTTTCTGCTCCTTTCTAAATCCTTCCGTGCCATCTTAAATTTAAATTATTTATTAAAGTACACTTTTTGCAACTAAAGCTAATTGGGACGGGTAATCTACAGGTCACCACCTTTTTTCTAGCCGGGGTGGGAATAAGGATTTTATTTAATGATTTTCGTCACTAAATAAATGCCTTTGCCCTGGCGGGAATCGAATTCACCACTATAGGTTTACCATGTGAGATTATGGTCAACGATTAACTCACTTGGCTAACCTGAGCCCCCGTAACTTCTTAGTCAATTTTGATAAAAAGATGCGCACAACTAAGAGGTAGAACTAGTCTAATCATGAAAATTCAACATTTTAAGGCCTGTCATTTTTTTGTTTAGTACATAAGCTAAAATACGTCACTCCAAACTAGTCAAGGGGGTTCAGGGAAGGTCAAAAAGAATAATTCCGTTGAGGCCTGAAAACAAAATATTGATTTACTTTTAAAAATGAAGGAGTGGGGTATCAGCTATACTGTTTGAGATATAATTAACAAACCACATTAAAACTGAAACAGTATATATATATATATATATATATATGTATATATACTTATAATTTATGTTTTTTTTTCTCTTTATGAGACGTATGGTACCTATACCATAAAATAAAATTATTAACTAAAATTGTGGATAACTGCGTTTTAAAATGAATGTTAGATAACAACAAGTTATTAATCATTTTAATTTAATCACTGTTTACTAAGGGTGACAAGTGTCTTGGGTGAAACTCACAAACAATGAACGGAGTGAATATTACACGAGCCATTTTCCTTTAAAAAAAAAAAAAAACTCAAGAGAAGAAATAGTTTTAACTCGTTTGAAAGTACATGAAAAACCAATTTGCGCCAGCTGTAATCAATCTGATTGACAAGCACATTACTTAACTGTGTCCATAAAGAAAATAGTATGATCATCACATATGACTTAATCCAATTACTGAATGAGTGTAGAAAATATAATGAAATCTACGTATCTGAGAAACATCTTTATATTTTACTGTGGCGAGTTCGATTCCCGCCTGGACTAATAAAAGGAATTTATTTAGTGACAGACTCATTAGATAAAATCTGGGTAGTAACCTGGCTAGAAAAGGGGGTGGGTAACCTTAGTATAACACATTCTAATCAACCATAGTTGCAAAACGTGGAAGTAACTAAATAATAACAAAATATTGTACTTAGACTTTCCGGTAGAAGTCACTTCGAAAAAATAAAGCGAAACATGTACAAATATACAAGGAGAGTGTTGCTGGTTTGGAGTCAGTTGTATCTGCCTATTAGTGTAGAGTAATGTTTGGAAATTGACCGAGATGTTGGACGATCAATGGGCACGAACAGTCAATATGGCCTGCCGGTGACAGGTATTAGTGCAATGAAAGCATCGCCGTTCCCTCCTCAGCGTTTTGACAAGTTCAACAATTTTAATGATCAAGTTCAAAAAAAGTATTAAATTGACTATGAGATGAAAAGATTAGAGGTGACTGGACTACGAGAACAGTAACTATAACAGTTATTAAATATGAGCTCGTGTATAATTCGTTATAAAGTCATTAAAACTAATATTTTTTTTAAGCCTATATTTTTTTTATATCCGTATTCAATC
This sequence comes from Riptortus pedestris, assembly GCA_019009955.1. Classification (NCBI taxonomy): domain Eukaryota; kingdom Metazoa; phylum Arthropoda; class Insecta; order Hemiptera; family Alydidae; genus Riptortus; species Riptortus pedestris. The sequence goes on along the minus strand of CM032228.1, from coordinate 205,086,200 downwards.
AACCTGAATTTAAATATGTTTAAAATTTTATGAATATGTGGTATTCAGTTTCAAACCTGAGCTACTTTCTTCTCTTTAGCTGAAATTTAGATCCTTTGTGCATTTTTAATTTTTGATACTCCAAAAGCAGTTCACAGATAGGAAGAATATATTTTAAATATATACTCTATTTTTATAAAAAGATTTAAACAAGATTTATGCCTGCAAACATCAAGAGTGCTTTATTGAGTATAACTAAAATCATGTTGAGGAACTCCTGCGGTATTTGGCATTATTACATACTATATTTCACCGATGTTCCAATCAGCTTCTTCAGGTGGCCTTGTTTATTGCGGCTAGTGGAAGCTCCCAATAGTAAATGTGTTTCCAACAACGGAGTTTAAAGACCAAGAGACTATTCGGTACATTTACAAGACAAAAAGAGGGTAAAAACATCGTCCACATATGAAAAAAAAAATTAGCCTTCTGCAAAAACAATTTTTCCTGAACTCTTTACTCATATGAATCGACTAGGTGTGGATCAAGAAGAATTAGAAGTTTTCCTTTAGAATTAGAATTAGAAGAATTAAATATTTTTCGACAAAAAAATGATACTAACTTTAACAATGTTATTTTAATTTAAAATTTAAATTAACAATAACAATATATTTGATTAATTGTTTTGATAAATTTGGGAAAAGCATTTTTTAATACAATCTATGGTGCTAACCTGTTTTTTTTTAAATTCGGTGGAGTTTATCCTTCAGGATTTTGCGTAAGTGTTTTGATAATATACCACCTGATGAGATCTTGATGCAGGATTTTTTTTGTTGCAATTAAGTCTGTAGTAAACAATTTTTATGTGATTTAACATACTGAAGCTGAATAGTAAATGGAAAATTATGTAACTTTTCATTGGTAACTACAGTGTAACCGTCGTAAATATAGACGATTGCATCAAGTTTTCAAAATTGCAGTTAAGGGAGGGATTCTGAAGATGAGCAAAAATGGTTAGGATAGAGAATATACTGACGGTTTCTTTATTATTATTATTATAATTTTTTAATTTTGATTTACTTATTTTAAGTGGTACCTAACGATTGTCAAGATATTTACTGATTGGTCCTAGTTGATTCTTGCAAAGGCCTCAACAGTAAAAGAAATCATTGAATCTTGAGTGTCAGATGGTCAGTAGATTTTCTCAATGGGATGTCCCCTCGGTGTGAAGGGTGGTTCTGATAGCATTGGGAGCACTAGGTTGGGGGTGGATCCTACCCTTGGCATTCTTATTGCTCTCCTGGCTATACGGGTGATAACGTTATCAATACCTGTGTCTCTCAGAGTAGGGCTGTTCCTAAAATGGTCCTCGATCCATGAATGAATCATAAAAGCACCCTCCCATTCAGAATATTTCATTGTCATGCGTAAGCTCTTCAATGGATCACTCCAGATATTTGTGATTAACTCATAAGCATCGAAGAGATATGAGATACCTAAACTTTTTTTTATTGGAGTCATTTCTCCATCATGTCATTAGAAGAAAATAATGCTTTTATCAACTTAGATTTTCTAATTACTTTAGACATAAGCGTTTAAAGAGAATCGAAAGTAATCCTAGCCCAGCGATAAAATTACCAATGTTTCTCATTGAAATGTTAATGTACCATTCAGGATTGCAAAAGTAATCATGGTAAACAATAAACAGATGCATGTGCTAGAGGAGAGGCAGGGATTGAAAGTTTATAATATGTTAATTTTTACAAAACTTTGTGGATAAAATACAGTTAGACTTTTTAACGTCAAGGCTATTTTAAAAAATAGCTTCAAAACATCCTAGTAACAACTTTTAATAATCTGTAATTAGTAAAACGCTTAAAAAATAACCTGGACATGTGAAATAAAATAAAAATCAACTCAGTAAAAAAATTAAAACCGATTACTGCAGTTTCCAAACAATGCTTAGGTAATGGTAAGTTCCCTTTTTTTCCTATTATGTTCTAGTTCTGAGGTTGGAAATAATCGGTCACAAAGTTTCTCAGTTCTCTCAACTATTGGCGACTTCATCAGCAAAAAACACCTGAAAAATTAGTCTTAAGCTTGTTTCATGTTTTACTCACCGATGAATGAGTGTCTTTCGTTTTTTTTGTGACAATTATTATCAAAAGAGAAGCATAATAGAAAAAAAAACACAATAGTAACGCCGAACAGAAAGGGGGGAGGGGAGGGCGAAAGGGAGGGGGAACAAAAATGAATATTTAAATTGAATTCCAAATTAGCCTACAAGAGAGTTTTATGACGATGAGCGAAAAATAAAATAAATCTTCTTCCTAAGGTTTTAAAATTCTGGATGAAATGTAGAAAACGAGTACAAAAGGAATTTTGTGCATTATAGCAGATAGAAGATCTCCAGGTGAGAAGAGGGGAAAAAAGCGAATGCTACTCAAGTGATAATTAAAGGAAAGCCTGGTCAATAATGAAAGAAGAAGGGATGTCAGTGGAAAGCAAACTCATGGGGGAGATTGTGAATTCACGGGGAAGTGACTTAACGTGATAATAGCTGGCAGATACATAATAATAATAGATCATGATTGACGGGAACTTACATATAGTAAACAGATAAAAATATTTGGGGCACATGTATTCCAGCACTTATTTTTCCTTGCATATAGTTTAGGTATACCAATGTACCTAACACACATAATGTACCTATGACACTGATATATTTCAAACATTATTATTTCTAACCTCACAATAATTTCTATAACTGTAACATAAAAAATGCTTTTAAACATCGGATAATACAAAATCTTACCATTAAACAGGTAATGTACAAATTTATTCAGAAACTTCTTGTAGTTGTTCTTAGCCAATAAGGGCCCATAAAGAAAGTGTGTGTGTGTGTGTGTGTGTGTGTGTGAGAGAGAGAGAGAGAGAGAGAGAGAGAGAGAGAGAGAGAGAGAGTGCGAGAGAGAGGTCTTGGAGTATAAACTGAAATTCTTGTGGCAAGAAACTTGAGGAGCAAACATGGCTTGAGGTTTTACAAACTCCTTGAGGTCCACTATTTATACACAGTCAAATTAAGCACAATTTCAAATCAGAGTTTATCACACTTCTTAACTGAACTATTCTTATGTAAACATTAGAAACTATCTACATAATAGACTAGAAACTATTTAATATTTTATTGAGTGTTAGGTTAGCCATGAATGTTAATATGATAGTCTCAAGGCACTTGAGGAATTTCTCTTTTATTTTAAAAATGTAATCTAATTAAATTAAACTATTAATCATTTTATTATGATTAATTATCCTAAAACATATTATTTGAATAGGTTTCCATTGCCTATTGTCTTGAAGGATTTGGATGATATTTCTTTTATATATCTATAAGTCATTTAACTTATGTATCCATCACATAAAATTATTAATCTTCTCGGCTTCCTTTAATACGAAAATTAAAGGAAGAGTGCCAGATAATGTTTCATTTTAGGCTTTATGGTTATTCTTTCACTTTATTTACCCTTAGCTAACTAATAACAGGTCTGAAAAAGTATAATTTTAACGGTACATGGTAGGAGTTTGATAAAATATTAATAGATAGCAGCTTTAATTTTCGGTTTCATCACTGAGCTCAATATTGCAACTTTTCTTGTAAAACTGAAGAAAAATTAGTTAATAGGCAAAATAGAGCTAAAAACAGAAGGAGCATAAAATGACAAGTTATAAATATCTTCTTCAGAGAGATTATTGTTATTTATCAAGTTCTGTTGTTAAAGTAAGTCCCTTTAATATTTGTTATGAACGATGTTTCAAAATCTAATAATTCATTCAGTAGTGAACTCCTACTCATTGGGGTCTCTCTTTTAAGTTATTTAATCTCTAAGCATCTCGTGTAAGATTAAATTTTAAATTCCGTGTCATATTATTATTATTTATGCTTATATTAATTTTAAGTCCTGTGGGCTCATATTAAGGAGAAAATATATTATATTCTATAAGATGACAAAGATTAGATCGATTATATTATATTAGATCAGTTAAAAATTTTAGCACGAGTTAATGCAGGTCCTTCAAGAAGGACATTCACTTTGAATAAGTCTATTTTTTTTTGTAGATTAGTAAACTATGATTTATTCACAAACGAAATATAATTTAAAGCTATTTTAAAATATATAAGTGGCTACCTCAAGGGTTCTTTTTACATTTTTCTCATTTTCCGTAACCCTGGCAAGAACTAATTTAAGGGGTATCTCACCTATAAGCCTTGATCAAGTTTTTCTTTGTTCTCACTTCACGTTCTCGATCAGAAATAATAATATATATAAAAAACTAAAAAAGGAAATAGAGTAAATCGGAGGTTTTCCATTAAAGATAAAAGAAATGGACTACCATTTTTATGGATAATAATTAAATGTAAATATGTATTACAGATATCAATAAATGATAACTTTATATTAAAATTTAGAAAAAGTAATATACTTAGCAATCCATATAACACATTCTTATAAAATATATTACGTCAATAACCCAATTTTTTAAAATTTACCATCTATTCTTGTGATTTATCAGCAGTCTCGTAAGGAATAATGCTTAAGTGTGTATGTATTTGAATTATTCTCAGGAAAAAGTGATATTTTGTTTAGATGCAATTCTCTTTTGACAGTAATATTTTATTTTTGGACTTCAGTCAGTAAACTTCCGAGTTTTGTTTACGACGAATCATGTTTTATTTCATTTTTAAACAATCTAATTTATGAACATCCCTTTTCCAGTTATTATGAATTTAATTTTTAGTTCCGCGATATTTTTTTCTAACTAGGCTTTTTTTCTAAATTCAATATAATACGGTGCGCTAGTAAGCATAATTTAGCAGCTTTCATATTTTGAGGTGACGTAAGTGCCTCTTGTTTAATAGAAGGTTATGCTGAACAATCATATTTAATATGAAAATAAATTAACGATTTATATAGGATTTATAAAATAATAACAATAATATAATATATAACCATACATTCATACAACAAATATAGATAAATAAACCGAAAGAATAAAGATATATTTATTTTTAGAAAAAGGAATTCACCATATTAAAAAATATAAATTAAAGTTTATTGTTTATTATTATTTATGTCCACTTTTTGCTACTTTGGCTAATCGGGACGGGTTATCTACAGGTTACCACCCTTTTCTAGCCAGGATGGGCCTAAGGAGTTTATATAATGAGTCCGTCACTAAATAAATTGCTACTGCCCAGGGCGGGAATCGAACACGCTACTCTAGGCCTACCACGCGGACTAAGACCAACGCCTTCACTCACACGGCCAACCTGAGCCCCAATTAAAGTGGCACAATTAAAAAAAAACATCTGATTTGGGCACCAGATGACTATCATGTGCTTATACTGAATTAAGTATACAATATGTTAGGTCACTCTTAATTTTAAATTGTTTAATTTGAAAGTGATATACAATATCTGCTTTCCTACGCATCAGATTAAAAAATGCCAAAGAATATAATTTATAGATTAATTTATAATAAAAAAAAAGGTTTTGTACGAATTTTATGTTTCTTAAGTACGGAGAAATTCCCTATTTATGTGCGTACACATTCCTTTTCGATTTCAATAAATAAGTTAGGTGCCATGCTATTTATTACATTAAGCCTAAATATGAAATTTCAACATTTTAAGGCTAGTCGTTTTTTATTTATGCCAGATATCTACATACATACAGATGTAAATCCAAAACTAGTCCAAATGTGCCCAAGAAAGGTCGAATCACGATTATGTTGAAATCTGTGGACACCAATTTTTTTGCTTTTAAAAACTGTTATGCAAAATTATGTAATGACACTATGTCTTATTTGCACAATCTATTCTATATTTTGTCTTTATTAAACACCTTTGCAATCCTTCGGCATTGTTATTCCTTCTGGAAATTTAAGTAGGGCGTGAGACATCAATGGTCTAAATTCAAATATGGAGGAACGGGGGATTTACGAATCTCAAACAAATTGTAGGAACAATCATATTTGGCAGTTAAATGAACTCATAGCATTCAATTCTTCGCCATATTTATGAAGGTGTTGATGTGAATAAAATGCTTTGTGTTGATTTACTCTTTATTTTTTCCATAATATTTTGCTTATAAATGAAATGAATAACTAGTTTTATGCAACATAAAATACATTTACTTAATCTGGATGTGTTCGAAAGCTGCCCATTTGACTAATATATCAGTATTTTCTCCAATTACAATATTTCCCTGTGCATTTTGTTCCAGTTTGGCAGTGGCTTATATTTCTCCAACTAAAAGTATTTTAAAAATATCAATGACATCAATGGAATAGCAATGGACTTGAAGAGTTTAACAATAAAAGCATGCATCAATGTCATATTACCTAAAACAAGAAGTAAAATAAAAAAAAAAATCAGAATATTGAATATAGCTGTATATGAAGGACAGGAACCAACCCCACGGCGAGGCTGGATATGGGCAAAAAACCTTTTAGGAATGCTCTAGGTCTAGTAGTTTCTTACAGCTGCACTCAACGACTTTTCTTATGATTCCCCAACATAAGTCCAATATAAGAAAAATAAACTTGAAAATGATAATAAAAAATGCCAAGTTGAGAGAAAATAAACAACCTAAATAAAAATTGTTGCAATTGGCATGGATATAAGACCAAATTTCTTGATTATTTTGGTTAATATTCTGCCAACTGAGCCACGTATTTCAGTGACGACTAATGGCATTTTTTTCACTCTAAGCAGGGGGTATGACAAAGGAAAAGGGCAATGGGGATATAAAATATATCAGTTGATTTATTGAATAAATTATAGTATTGATACAGTGTGACGAGACAACGCGTCGACAATGTTAAGTTTTCTTACAGGCTAGCTGTTTTTTTTTTTTTTACAGTTGCTCAATTAGGCGATTCTCTATCAACTTCATTATAAAGAAATAAATAAACTAATTAATTCAGTTCGGGCATTTAATAGGCTGTAGTATTCATTTATTTATATATGTTAATTAATATGACATTTAGGGTAAGTTTAAGAAGATACCAGACAATTTTCCGCCAAAGGCGAATTATAGTTTACTTCCCAGAGCAAAATGGCGTCAATGTAAGATGTCAAGAGGCTTATTTGAGTTCTGGCTCCTAAAAAATAAATATTATTATTTCGTTATTTATTTATTTACGTCTACTTTATGCTACTTTGGCTAATTGGGACGGTTTATATACAGGGAACCACCCTTTTTTAGTCAGGGAATTTATTTAATGAGTCCGTCAATAAATAAATTTCTACTGCCCAGGGCGGGAATCGAACGCTCCACTCTAGGTCTACCATATGAGATTAAGTCCAGCGGCTTAACTCACACGGCCAACCTGAACCCCCCCCCAAAAAAAATCGTAATAAATAAATATGAAATGTGTTTTTTAAAAAGAGTGGTTACAATCGCATAAGAAATTCATTTTCAGCTGATCTAAAAACAATCAAATCTACAATTGAAAACTTAAGTGAATATTGATTTAAATGAGGTATGACACGTTTTTCTTCAGATCACTAAAAAGCATATGCTATAGGGAATAAAAAAATAATTTAAGTTTTAATAGTCCTGTAAATTAAAATTAGATACCTGAACATTTAGAACTATTATAGTTTGAGTTAGTTTCAGGCAAGAGAGTTGGATTTACGTGAGTTAAGTTCTTGAAATTAAGATTCATATCGTGTCATTCCCTCGCCAACTCATCAAATTGTTAGTGCTTAGTTTTACTGATCTTAGACTCTTGACTTGACTGAGAATCAGTTCTTTCTCATTACTATATTATCATTGTATTATTAGTCCTGCTAAACAACATGTGATTCTGCCTTAACGAGGACTTTGATTTTCTTACATTTTTATCTATTTTATTGCTTTTTAAAACGAAACTCAGTACTTACCTTCCTACTTTAGTCATGCAGTTAATTGAGTCTCTTAAATTTATCGACAAGGCCCTTCCAGAGAAAGCTCGGGTCGATAACCGCCCCAGTAGCTCAAATGATATAATATTAGGCTTGCTATAAAGGATACCCATGGTCGTCTCCCGGTAGATACAAAAAAAAATTACAAATACAATTAAATTATTAATTTCCATGTTTCTTGCTACAAACCAGAATCTGATGCTGTGGATATGAACGGGCGCTTCCTCCGTGTTTATTGATGTTCTCAGGCTTCTGAGTTTAACAGATTCCTGGTGCTCAATACTAATGGCGTATCTTAAGTTAAGTTAATCACTTACTAATCAAATATTTCATGGTGAATTTCATTTTCGTCATCTAGAAAGAAACAAAAATGTTGGTAAATCAAATCTAGTCACCTCGATAGCAAATATCATTTCAGGGAATATCTACTTACATAGAGACATAGAACATGTTTCTTTAAATAAAACGGTAGAGGACTTCGTAACCACTGACGTTAGTACTCCTATATTATCCCGTTTAAATTTATCAAATTATGATTCATAAGAGAACAAACATTATCAAATACATGAAAAATATTACATGATTTTTGAAAGAGATGCTTACACACAATACAAATTTCTAGAGAAGGATCAATATTGTAATGAAATACAATGGCATAAGTTTTTTAAAGAAATTGATACAAAAAATACCTTTGTTACGCTTCAGAATTAACATTTTTTCAAGTATTTTGGAATATCCTGGCCGAAGGAAAATACTTTTTTCCTTTTGGGTGTAGTCCTACAGTAAATAATTGAAACAAGGAGGAAACAACTTTAAACGAGGGAGGATAAAGTTAACACGTGGTAAAATACCCTTTTCAGAGATTATTGTAAAAAAAGGAAATTCCTACAAAAATAGAAAATGGAGTTTTGAATCTTTTAATGAGTTTAGGTGAGCAATTTGACTAACGGATTTACCACATTAGAATCAAGAGTGCTATCATATCAGTTTGATAAAATACTGGCATTTCGATAACAGTATTGTTCCAGATTAGATTTCTGTAATTATAATAATAATATGTAATTTGAATGCTAAGGTTATAGAATATGATAATTTCAGTTTATATTTCTGTATTACTAAATACTGTCAAATAACGTTGGAAGAGCCGCTCCTTTACTAACATTTTATTTAACTGAATAATATGTGCATTTAAATATGCTTAAGTTTTACATATACTTAAGATAACGTAGTCTGGGAAGTCTTCACATAGCTTTTATTTTTTCCCTGAATTAGCTTTAAGATAAGTTTGATATTAAGTATAATTAAGTAATATTATGATAAAATATAAATATTAGAATCATTATGTCACCTGCGTGCTCAAATACAAAAATCCATTTTTTAAAGTTGATTATAATATAACAAATTCATTTGCCTGCATTTGATTTTCACTTCTCAAAGAGGGAAGGAGACCATTTTTTCAAACTTTGTATGTATGTATGTATGTATGTATATATATATATATATATATATATATATATATATATATATAACTATTAATAGCAATAGTCCAGAGAGTTACCTTCCTATTATAAAGGCTATAAACATTGACTAGTCAATTCTTCTAATCATTGATGTGAGTTCAATGGAATAGATAGCTTTTTGTTTTGTTTTTTATACACGTTGGAGTTGTAAACTACAAAAACTGAGAATGCTAATTAAGCATATAAATCAAAATAATTAGGTAAGAAATAATAATAAGAGGTAGCCTAAAATGGAATGTGTTCATGAATTAAATTTAAAACTTTTAATTTTATGGATATTCTAATTCTTGTAAAAATAAAAAAAAATATGTAATAAAGAAGGAAAAAAGTTGTTATTATCGAGGCAGTATGGGTACAAATTGAAACAATTTAATAAGAGGACCATTTGCTGTAAAGATTTTATATATATGAACACACACCCACACACACACACACACACACACACACACACACACACACACACACACACACACACACACATATATATATATATATATATATATATATATATATATATATATATATATATATATATGAAGGTCTTCTATTTTTGACCATGTTAATAATAATTTTATTTAATCTTTTTTCACTACAAACTTTACAATGAATTCACATTCAAACAGAGAAATACGTTGTTTTTATTCGCCATTTTACCTTTAAATATCCGTTGGTGTATAGTCATTTGTATAAAATGCATGCATGCGATGTATTTCGTAATTTGAATTAGGTATGTAAATAGCCTAAGAGCAGGCTAACAACACATGAACGATATCCTTTCTCGCCGCTCTGAATATGTTGGGCTGGACAAGAATGATTGGACATTTCCTACAGGTGGGAGAGAGCATTTTCCCTTCGCTGCCTACAACTCTCATCAAACATTGGAACAACTTTAAATAACTTGGACAAAGCAAATGGAATTGTCACATCATCCTATCTCTCTTTTTCTCGTTATTCAAATGTATCTCTGTGACGTCTACCTGGAGCCCCAAGACAATTTCTCGCTAATTGGAAAGTGATTCGGGTTGCATATTTTAATGGGAGCTGTCATTAAACTATTAGAATGGGCATAGTTTAGTAGATGTATTATTTACATTTTATTTGTTTTCGGTATATCATTTATATATTCCTTATTTTTTTCACAAGCTGGTTATACTACCATTTGAGAAAAAGTAATTGGTTAAAGTTTGATGTTACTTTTTATTTGTTTTGGATTCATGAGAGCTAATTTCTTTTTTTTTTAAAGTATAAATTTTGTACAGATTCCAAACCATTTACCGCGTTCTTATGCAATAACCAGTTTCTGTACCTAGGCCTCTGAAGACTATGTCGAAAAAATCTAAAAATATTTTCTTGGTTTTGGAACTACTTGTTTATTTTTTTAAAAAAAATGCTGTAAGTGTATGTATGTGTAAGTGTGTGATAAATTGATTTTAATTACTTGCAAAAAATAAATTAAAAAAAACAACAGAAAAAAGTACATACATTAAAAGCTAAAGTCATTTAATTGCAATATTGGCTAATTATAATGCCAGTTGAAAATATTTACTTGTAAGGGAGAAAATATATGTTTATATAATATAATATATAATGAACAAATTGTATATATTAGAATTATGTAGGATACGTAAGTATATTGCCAGTATTAAAAAATGTACAATAATTATTAATTATTGTTTATTTATTTATTTTGGAGCGTTCGCAGCAAGGCGATATTGCTCATAAAAAAACAGCAAAAGCAATTTATATAAACAAAATACAAAAATGAAAATAGAAACAAGAAAAAAATTAAATAATACAAAATAAGAACGCAAACAAATAACAAAACTCGATTAAATAACAGAACGCAACAATATAACAAAACACAACTAAATAACGGAACGCAACTAAATAAAACTTAACTAAATAACAGAACGCAACAATATAACAAAACACAACTAAATAACGGAACGCAACTAAATAAAACTCAACTAAATAACAGAACGCAACAATATAACAAAACACAACTAAATAACGGAACGCAACTAAATAAATCTTAACTAAATAACAGAATGCAACAATATAACAAAACACAACTAAATAACGGAACGCAACTAAATAAAACTTAACTAAATAACAAATGCAACAATATAACAAAACACAACTAAATCACGGAACGCAACAATATAACTAAAACAGAATGCAACTAAATAAACAAAACTAGAACGCAACTATAAACTTAACTAAATAACAGAATGCAATCAATATAACAAAACACAACTAAATAACGGAACGCAATAAACAACAACGATAAATACAAAATAACAAATAAAATAAATAAACAAAAACAAAACATTAAGTTCAAAAACAAAAAAAAAAAATCTTTTAAGGAAACTAGATAATTAAAAACTGTAAAGACCAATATAATTACGTAAACAATTATATAATTTCAATGGATAAAAACTAAACTAAAATCAAATAAATATAAATTAGTATGTACAATAAAATGAAGATTTCTAACACCTAAAATATTTACAATCATATGCTCTCACTTTCTTTATCACACATACAAACATGCATTCACACACACATGCACGCGCACACACACACACACACACAACGCGTGCACGCACACACACACACACACACACACATGCACGCGCACACACACACACACACACACACACACACACACGCGTGCACGCACACACACACACTCACATGCACGCACGCGTACACACACACACACACACGCGTGCACGCACACACACACACACACATGCACGCGCACACACACACACAACGCGTGCACGCACACACACACAAACGCGCGTGCACGCACACACACACACACGCGCGTGCACGCACACACACTCACATGCACGCGCACACACACACACACACACACACGCGCGCACGCACACACACACACACACACACGCGTGCACGCACACACACACCCCTGCACGCACGCACACACACTCACATGCACGCACACACACACACACATGCACGCGCACACACACACACACACACACACACACACGCGTGCACGCACACACACACACAACGCGTGCACGCACACACACACAAACGCGCGTGCACGCACACACACACACACACGCGCGTGCACGCACACACACTCACATGCACGCGCACACACACACACACACACACGTGCACGCACACACACACACACACACTCACATGCACGCGCGCACACACACACACGCGTGCACGCACACACACACACGCGCGTGCACGCACACACACTTACATGCACGTACGCACACACACTCACACGCACACACACACGCGCGCAAATATAAAGGCAGTTAAAAATATTAAGCCAGTAGTAAGAAGTGTAAATAGGTACAATGTAACTCGTGTTACTAGCAAACATCTTTAAGTAAATATAAATAAAGAAAAATGTATTTATAAATTTAGTTAAGAATAATAGTATAGAATATTAGTAAATTTAATACCCTTAGGATATGACAAGACATCATTTAAGACATAAAGTAAAACAGTGACTTGTAAACGGCATTATACTACTTTAAATGGCATAATAACCTAGTTGATTGCCCAAATCATATTAATCCAAATCCTACTTGTTTATTGTTTTGTTTAAGTAGATAACTCTCGCTACATAATTACTATTGTGACAATTACCTTCATTACACACTACATCATTTATACTTAAGACTTGAATAACAACTAATAATATTAAAACGTGCGTTGGATGAAATTTAGTTACATGCGATTCAAGTGAAGACACAGAAAATGTAATAATATTAAATCCTGAATAACTTTGAATTTTGGGGGAAAATTGAAGAATAGCAATCATCAAGTTTGGAGAGTAGATATTCTAACTTCTAAATTATTTTCTAGGTTAACGAGGGTTGGTAACTGTTGGTAGATACAAGCTCTCTTGAGACATGGTCTCAAAATAAATCGCAAAATAAATCCCTAATATTTTTTCTAGATCATTTAAATGTCTGAAAATATTGACAAATAACTCTCCTTTGACATGTAACTTAATGACGATAGCTATTAAGAATTAATCTTGTAAGAATATGGTAGATTTTTTAGTTTGGCCGACAGTAGTCAACTGGTCAAAAACCTCTTGTTGAACATGCGGGATTTACAATGTTCGAATTACGGCGCTTTGATTTTTTTTTTTTTTTGCCATGCAGTTAACATAAATATTTTTTTTTTCATTTGAAGGATAAACGAGTCAATTTTCAATTCATTTTTATCTATCTTTAAGTAAGGTGATCTCTTGTAACATGAACTATCCGAATGGTATATATCATTGTATCCAGACTGGACTGAAAATTTGTAACGTCGTTGATGACATGGTGTCCCACTAGACTGATAAATGCTTTATTTATGGTGGAATTTCTCAGTATTTTTCTTTCATTCTTCCAACAATGTTCAAAACTTTAGCTCACGCCAAAAACTAGTGTCTTTTTTATTAATATTAACTATAGAATCTCATTCTTTTATATATGTAGTGACCGGTACGTAGATGCTCTACGCCAACTAGAGAAAGGTATACTAGTTTTCCTTTTGTCTGCTACAAGAGATCTATAGAATTTTGTGTTATTTTCAATATCATAAACTGTACCTTGGAATCTCCCATCCTATTGTATATTGGCCCGTCCACATAAACCTATTTAGTAAAGTAATTTGAAAAATAACAATGAATACGAATTCAATGGAAGTAAAGACTTTCGAATAAATAAAGTGACATTAAGACAGATTATTACACAAATCTCAGTCCTTTTGATAAAACATAATCACTCTGGAAAGGCAAAGTATTTTTCAAAAAAAAAAAAATAACAAATGTTTTGTGTATTTCATTTTTAATATTATTGGATTTGTAGTCGTTCTTCCTAGAATCCTTAGCTAGTGTCCTTTTTGGGGCCCAAATGGGATTGGAAATTACAACATATGCTCAAGAGTCAGGAGAGTTTTTTAAAAGGATCCTTGCAATGTCCCTGTAATCCTCGTAAGCTTTCATAATACAGTTAGGAGTGACATTGGTATAATTTACTGGTTTAAATATTGTTAATATGACGTAGGGTTCAGTGGTTTATTTATCCTAACTCTTTATTGAAACGGAGTTGTAAATGTTCAGATGTAATTTGAAGTAAAGTGAATGTGGGGCTCTGCGTTTAGAAAAGAACCATGTGTGTTCTTGACTGAAGTAAAGAGCTACATTCCACGGAACGCCAGAAAAGCAAAGATTTTAAAGATACCTAATCACAACTTGTAGCCCCCGAACGTCTTATAACTAAGGACCCGCTCAAAGCAAAGACAATGCCAGTGTAATTAAGTAAAGAGTCCGTCATTGCCGCTTCCACTCTGAGGGGACTGTGTTTATCTTTGCTCGGAACCTGCTTCCCTTCCCACAGCCTTCTTATAAACTTTCAGTCATTGTTCATTAATACATTTTAAGACGTGGTCTTCAAACTTGAAATAAACTCTAATTGAGATGAAAATCCCCAGACGCCTTTAGTAGACCAAAGGAGTTCCAGTTTTAATTTAAAGATGGAATCCGTGTATTTTTTTAATCAGTTATTCTAACTCTTAGAATTCCCAACGTTATAATATAATATAATTATTTCATCAATCTGATTCACAAGTACAGTCAAAACCCCCTGACCAATTTCCATATAATTTTAAATACATAAATGCCTAGGTAAAAGTATATATATATATATATATATATATATATATATATATATATATATAAAATTAAGATTAAATTTTAAAATGTTGTATATCTCGTTCCGTGCTCTTTGGAAGCATTTGAGTAAATGGAAGTTTTCTCCTTGGTGCGAATTTTTAAAAAAATTCTCTGACTATTCAGTAATCTTAATTAGTAACTAACGAAATTGAAGTCCTTTCAAGGCTCATTTCCTAGTTTATTTGTCAAATCATACATTTTCTCTAATAAGTACCTTCACAGACACAATGGTTAAGGATCAAGAATAAGTACTATTTTTTTAATTTTAATTAGATTATTCAGTCCATAAAAAACATATATTTTTGCGATTGCGCATTAATTTAAACATAATAGAGTGACATACTTTTTGAGAAAGAAATTGATAAATGTAAAATTAGAAGTTGAGTTTGGTGAGGTGGTTTAAAGATAAAAAGTTGAGGTTATTTGGCAACCAAACCTGATGACCTAGAGTGTGAGTTGGCCTGAGTTTTGTTTCAAAGCCAGTACGAACTTTTTCTTTAATATATAAAAAAGTGACGACGTACTTTATCCATTACCATAATTAAAATAAAATACTCCATTTTATTGTCAGTCTTTTTAGAATAACCGTGGTTATCTTTGTCCAGCAGCTCAACTGTACTTTCTTTTCATTATATAAATGTGTATTATTTATTTAATAAGTTAATAAATGCAACTGCTATTTTCATTAAGTAAAATCAGTAATTTAAGACGTATTCATGACACATTGCTTGAGAACATTTCATACGACCACCTGTCCAATTGTTAGTAGTGAGTTCCGTATAATTTTTTATTTCTCTGGTGCGTTACTGGCCACAATTTATTATCTAATCACGACGATAACAGATTTCTTCTGGTATCGTGTTTTAAGGGAGATCAAGACCGATAATGACAAATATCGTACTAAGAGGAGTAGATGTTAAAATTAACGCGTAAAGTATTCAATGACATATAACATAATAATTATAAATCGGATTTAGAAGTGAAATATAAGCGCTCATATATATATGAGAGGGGTGATTTCCAGCAACTCTGGTTTTGAGTGGAAATTTCTCTGCTCATGCGTTTGTTGATATGAATCGATTTTTTGTCATGAAGCATTTATTTTTGGATGGTCTCATGACGAAGGCAACGGGAACCCACTTCATGTCCTTATGACCTTCTTTCGATAGCTCGTTTCCTACGAGATCAGCACCATCTGTCCACCATGTGTAGTCAGTAGATGCTAAAAATGAAGGCTGAAAGTTATAAAATGTAAATACCCCGGTTAATATTCCAGATGGGTAGAAAAAGTGTTCCAGAAGAACGACATTTACAGACACTTGACTGTACAATAAAAGTTGCTAAATGCAATTTTTCTTACTCATAACATCGGAGATATTAGAAATTTTCAATTTTTTCCTCTCTCCAAGGGTACGATTTCAGCCGTTAAAAATATTGGTTTTAGTTTTACATGAAAACATTATATATTTAGTAGCGATCATAAAAAATTGCGGAGGTAAACTGGTAAGTGCTTAAATACGATATATATATATATATATATATATATAATTATAAAAGGACCTCATTTTCATCATCTGTAAGTACATCAATGCGCATTTAGAAACATTTTTAAACAGTTTATGTTGTAAATTGACGGATTGGTGGGACTAGTGAGACTTAATTTTTAGCTCTCATATGAGATATCATTGATTATAAATATTATATATGTTTTGACGATTGGATTCTTCTTATAAGGGAAAAATTGGGAATTGAAACGGTAGCTGTCTTCATCTGAGCTAGCAGGTGACGCTATTTTATTACTCTTTGAATATGTGCTGTTCTCAATAGATTAATTGAACTATCTTCCGAAAAATGGATGACCGTTAATGAGTTCAAAAATGAGTGAATTATTTAATCTAAAACTCCTGGGGCATTTGAATGTCTGTCGACAGGAGTGAGCGGGGGAGATCAAAGAAGGCTATCTTGGAATCACATTACTAGTGGGGCATATTGAATCAAAACCGCACTGAGCCCTCTCTTTTTCAGCTTGGAATTATGGCGGCGGGATGTCGAGTATCGCCGAAAAGAAGTTAGGAAACGTTGATTTTAGGGCGAAACTCTACCACATGAATATTCCACTCCCACTTCAATCTATTCAAATCCGTGAGAAATGTGCCTTTAATGAATAATAAATGTAAATGTACTATTTAACCACAGATTCTGTAATTCTAATCTGTAATAAGATTTAATAAATATATCATGTAAGTAGGCACTTATTAACACAGTATCTAGGAAAAAATTATTGGGTTATGTTAAATTAATGATATTATTTTTTGTGACATTTTTAGCATTAGCAAACAAGTACATTGTGTTCAGATTCAGCTTATGTTAGCAATTTTCTAAATTATTACCTCCATTCTGTTTAAAAATACACGAATAAATCTTAAAGGAGTTCTGCAAAAATAAATAAATAGTTTTCACATATCGGAAACCATTCATCTACAGAACAGCAGCTGTATATCAGAATACTTTCTGAAGGGATTTTAATATGGCTAATGTTTCCCAGAGGTGTATACGTTATAAAGCCCGGCAAAGTTTTAGATTTGATTAATACCTTGGTGTAAGTGTGATTCACATCTTCACTTTTTTTTTGTCATTTCATCATACTTGATTGTATTTTATAATACATTACTCAATCGGTCGATGTAACAGGAAATATTATAGGTGACTACATTTTAGTTTCAAGTTGTAGTCCTTGCCAACGGCTCACAGACCAAAAAATACATTTATTATTGCTAAGTTCAACAATTTGCTAAACAACAAGTTAAAGAACAAAAGGACTGATTTATGTTTTTAGTGTTATAAAGTAAAAATTTTCAGTTTTAACATAGTTCATGAATGGTTACTTGTGCTTGGATGCTATCTTGTGTTTGAGACATATATGCACATGGATACTTATTATGTATTGAATATTCCAATGCTTTAGACAAAATTTCAAATTCAAAGTTTGTTTCACTTTTTTGAAAAGCAACCCGTTTAATATATTTCGCTAATTTTTAACGTGTTTCTTTTGTAAAACATTTTGGTGGAATGCTACAAGTTTGTTCCATTTTTTCTGGAACTTGCTGTTGCAAAACTGTCACGGAACCTATTTTTTTCCAAGAACATTGATTTTTCCCCAAGCAATTTACCTGGGATTAAGCTTTACACATTCAACGCTGTAGTAAATTTAAGTTTATAATGAAAATTTTAATTTTTATTTGTATTTAACTATTTCTTTATGAACAAAGAACTTTCAATATTTTCTAAATCACTCGAAATCTTGCAATGTTGTGAAAAATAATGGGCTATATTACTGATGAACATTAGTTACCGAAGTGAACTTGACATCAGGTTGGTGAGGACAGGGACATATGTCAAAACGTTGACACTGTTAGTCACCGCATTGACAGCAATTTCCGGCCTGCAGTTGACGGGGATGAAATCTCCAAAATAAGATACTTAAGGATAATATAATATAGATTATATGTATGTAGAAGGAAGTTTAGTCGATATTATACATCTTTGGCAATAATATAGGAACATAAGGGCAAAGCAGACAAATTATATTCAACCTAAAAAAAAAATCTCCATTCACGTGCTCGATTACTTCAGTTTTGTTCCAAGTATTCTTAAATCCACCCTAGTAGCTCTAAGAAAAATGCGCCATACAGGGGAAAATCAAAAAATGTTTCCACGGTCTGAAATTAGAGCAGACGAAGTAATGTCAATATCTATATTCGATTTCTTATTTGGTAAGGACCAAAACAGAAAAAAAATCCAGTAATAATTAAGTTAGAGGAAAACGTGTACAACAAAAATTTTAAGATATCATCATATCAGCAAAATTAGTTGTGTTTTATTGTTAAGCTGGGGCATAATAATAGAGATATTCACAATTTCTCATTTTACTCCTTCGCTCCTATCCCACCTCTCCCGTAACCTTCCTTGGTCGAACAAACTTTATTTTATTTTTGAAATCTACAACATGGAGTGAAGCGTTTAAAAAATGGCGTCATGTCTTTATCCTCAAAAAGCTGATTTTCTTTAAGGGTTTTCAACTCATACACCCAGATTATGGGCTTGTAACTATTACCATCATAGAAACGTTATATTAAGTGTCAAAACTGACAAAGTAATCTCAGGTAAGAAAAAACGCCTCGTTCCTTCACTATTCTTTATTCGTTTGTGACAGAGCGCTTTCAGAGCATACGCTCCATCATCAGTGCCCTGCTGGCAAACAAATACCATAAAAACGTTGTACAATATGTCATTTAATTGAGAAATTTAGAAAATATATGTGCATGTCGATGGTCAAGAGTTAAAACATACAACTTTAAATTACAACCTAAAAATTAATGTCCCAGTGAATATTTACAGAAATAAGAAAAACTATTTTCACAGATTAAAATTAAAAATTTTAATCTTTTTTTTTAAAAGATTAATTTTCCTCGTAGACAGGCTATTGAATGTGCCTTTGGATGAAAAGAACTATGAAGCTGAGCTGCGCAACATCAAGTGCATATCATCCAACAACGGCTACAAGGATGGGGTGGTGGACAGACTAGTCCAGAATGAACCGAAATAAGGACGTACGTTTCCCTCTTTCTATTCCGTATCTGGGCTCTGTGTCTCATTAGATAGGAAATAAACTCAAGACACTCGGGATGAGGACTGCTTTCAAAAGTCGACACTCTTTGAAAGCAATGTTACCGAGGGTCAAGGATCCTGTTGACTCACTCAACAAGTCGAGAGTTTACAGGGTAACATGCTCTAGCTGTGAGGCATCGTACATAGGTCAAAGTGGAAGAAAGATCAGAACCCGACTGAAAGAGCATGTTACCAGAGACACAGAGTTCCATGCCCACATCAAGAAAGAGGGTCATGAGAAATCTGCTATAAAGTATGAGCTGCTCTATGAAGCAAAAAAAAGGCAAGACCCTGAGCATAGCCGAAAACCTATTCATAAAGCTAGATAGGAGGGAAAAAGGAGGCTTGAATATTAACAAGACGGGAGAAGGAACCAGGTTGAGGCATGTCTCGGAAGCCTCTCTCATGGCTCTCCGGTCCCGAGGCCTCAGCCACTGGGAATCCTTGGTTCCTGTCACATCATTGTGAAGAGGTTAGTCATTGTCTCGCTTTTCTATTTTTCTTCTTTTACATTTTTTGTATGTATTGCTTTCAGTAGCTCCTCCGGTGGTTGTTCCTTCATTTTTTCATTTTTGGTTTTTTTAATTTTAATTGGACTATTCGTTTTTTACTATTTATTCTATTTTAGACTTTTTAACTGTAAATATTCATTTATTTATTTTAACTATTTATTGAAATTGTGTATATATTCTACTGACAAGTTTTTTATTTTTAATTTTTATCTGTGAAAATATTTTTTCTTATTTCTGTAAATATTCACTGGGACACTAATTTTTAGGTTGTAATTTAAAGTTGTATGTTTTAACTCTTGACCATCGACATGCACATATATTTTCTAAATTTCTCAATTAAATGACATATTGTACAACGTTTTTATGGTATTTGTTTGCCAGCAGGGCACTGATGATGGAGCTTATACTCAGAAAGCGCTCTGTCACAACGAATAAAGAATAGTGAAGGAACGAGGCGTTTTTTCTTACCTGAGATAGTAATTCCTTCACCATCCAGCACCTCAAAAATGGTGACACAGTAATGTTCAAAGCCCTATAAGATCATTCAAAAGAGTAAAACAAACGCAAGCCAGAAATGATGGCGTATGTCATTATGAATCAGGTCTCTAGAGTTACGTGTCGTTAGAGATTTCATTTTTTTAGCGTTAAATATAAGTGCTATTCATGCCATTTAATTACTTAGAAGTGGTTAAGAGTATGAAGATAAAACGAATATTGTTGTCGGTTTGATAAAGGAATTGAAAAAGAAGCATGGAGGAAGCATTTAGAAAATGCATGGAGATTCATCAAACAAGTCGGAAACGCTCTGTTAGCACGGAGAAAAGATTCTCTTCCATTTTAGCTTACTTGTCCTTTTACTTTTCCCTCACCGCTTTAAATCCGCTTCATATTTGTGAGGTTGGTCAAATTTTGTATTCTATTTTTGCTGCATGATACACAGATTTTTTTTCTTTTTCGTTCCTTAAATTCTTTTTTAATGTGAGAGTACTTTTACACACTTTAGGAGTCCTTTCACATTAAGAAAGAGTTAAGAGACAGAGGCATTTCGAATTGGCAAAATTACATTAAAAGAGATTTTTTTCGTGTGGAAAATTTGTGTGGAGTGATGTGAAATATTAAATTCAACTGATTTGTACTCGTTATATTCTTCTAACCATCATTTTAATGGTTCTTATCTCTAGTATTAAATAATAATAGCAATAATTATTGAAAAAAGATAATGTAAAGATGTATTGGTATGAAGCGATGGTAACTTACCACACAGTAGTGCATCATAACAAACCGGATATTCTCATTATTGACGGCAAATATTATTGACATTGCAGTACCCAATGATGAGAATATTCGAAAATTCTATGCCGAAAAATTTCAAGATGTAGATTACTTCTTTAAGCTCAATTTAAAGAAGTACACAAGCTAAAGTCTGCTACAGTTACGGCTATTATAGTAAGTAAAAATGGGCTCGTGACTAAAACCATGCTAGTAGGCACCAAGAATTTAAATCTGCCAAAAGATATTATATATGCTGTATTTCGTTCTTTGATAAGACTATCCCGGTATTATTCAGTAATTTTGGCCTCAAAGACTAATTTTAATTTTAAAATGTAAATCAATTTTAGTTTTAACTCATGAATTTTCCACATTTTTACTAATTCCTCAAATTCCATACCTTTAGGTTGTTGTGCCTCAGCCAACAGGAAGTCATCAATGATTGATGGCCTCAACAGGAATTGATAAACATTATTGTTTTCTCTGCATACTGTACTGCTGCAATGGACTTAAGACTTACTATCGCCTAGAAAACAACTAGAAATCCCCGGAATAAATTAATTTAAATTACCCGACATTATTCATTTTCTTGGTAATGAATTGATTGTTAAAAGATGAAAATGGCTTTTCTGAATTTCAAAAGAGAAAATATATTTAGATGATCATTTGAAGTTCTGAATGAATAAAAACATTTCAATGCAGCCACGGCTGAATAAAATTTAAATTTAATTAAATATAAATGTTTGTACTTTTTTTATAAGCTGAGTAATTGAAACTTTTCATGGACACTCGGAACGAGAATATTACTTTAATTTAACTTCCACACTGAAAAATTCCTTTGCTGAATCCGTTGTCAGTGGAATAAATGCTGCTATAAAAAAATATTATTATAACGATACTCTGTCTAGGGCGAAAGAAAAAGGTTTATTTTAACGAGAAAGGCCGTTTCTTCCAAAAGAAGTTTTAAGTCGAATCAGTGTCCTCACCATGGCCTTTGTTGCAAAACACCTCACATAAAAAAATCAGTCCTGGAAATTGTTTAAATTTTTTTGCTCTGCTATTTATACCAATAGGCTTATTCACAGTTACCTTTAACGAGTAAAGTAGATCTTAAGCCACTATGACTTCTTTTCTTCATTTTAATCTCTGTTAGGTTATACCTTTTCCGAAAAGTGCGCCTACCCATAAGTACGAGTTCGGTTTTATGAGGATGGTAGTAGAGCTGCTTAAAACTGCTAAGCACTTATAAAACTAAAGACCAACATAGACAAATACTTTACCTAGTCTCGCGGCTTTGTGTTCCGAGAAGAAGATCCGGTTGCATTCACTATTCTTATCTATTTCAGTAAACTGGTCCTTGATTGAAGTTAGTATTATTTTTGCAGTGTTCATTTGAAGCAATCTACTGATGAAAATCCGTTATAGCCACAAGAAGTAGTGCCTGACATATAGCAGAACTAACGGCTTCTTATGACGACTTGGATATTGTCCGAGCAGCCAAATTCGTATAAGATATTCAAAAACGTAAATGACTAATTGTTTATCATATGAGATATTTAATAGTTGTATTTTCAATTCCGGTCAAAATAATTTTCTCATCACGTAATTCTTTCACTTGGAATACGTTTTTATACTCCAAAAGGAGATCAAATTCTGGGTCTACCAACAAACTTGAATTAAGGAAAAGGTAATCCGTTTTTTTTTTTTTTTCATAGACTTCCTCAAAGCAATAATTCATATGATTTTATGGATTCTAGTACTCGTGTTACCGTTTGTTCAATATATATAAAGTTTTAAATCGTATAGTCCGTTCATTACATTTATATCGCATGAAGCTAATCATATTCCTCTTTAATGGAAAGTCTTGAATTACAGAAATGTGGTTTAACTAACGCCTTTGAATATTCAGAAGTCCAAGAAATAGCTGGTAGGAGGGAAGGTCTTCCGTTGCCAAGAAACCTAAGCACTGGGCTCTGCAAAGTGCTTTTAGTACATTCCATAACTTATGTAATTCAAAGATCCTATATTCGCAGACTCGTTATCACAAATGTGTATCGATTTCCCTCGGATGTAATATAAAATATTTTTACCGAGATATACAGGTTAATAGTGACTGGAGTCGGTGGGTGAAGGGTGGGTTGCTATTAATATCCCAAGTAGGATGATATAAGGGCTAAATGTCGATATGAATATTGAAATTCTATATTTCAAATATTATTGATCAATTTTGACTCATTCCTTTTCTGTTTTTAATAATTTGTGCATGCTCATCATTTAAGTATATCAAAGAATAAGATCTTTCTGGTTAGATTAGTGTTATTAATAAAATAAAATAGTATCTTCTTAGCTCCGGAGAGAGCAGAACTACTGTATTTAACTGTTTAAATATTTCAGTATTTTGAGAAAAATTCGCTATTAACAAATTAACAGTACTAATATTAATACTTCTTGTAGAATTTGTTTTGAATTAGGGAATGAATGTTTGAATCGGAGTACATAAAGGCAATATCGGCTCACAATTCTGTGGGTTTTTCCCACCCCTAAATCAAATATAACCCGTTAAATCTCCTCTATGTTAATGACAACCTCTGGAGGCTTCAGTAAATCTACGGGCATTGTGGTTTTTCAGAGACAAGACAATTTACTCATCTTTATCCTTCTATGCTTCCTCAATATCCTCATATGAGTATTGGCATTTATATTTTGGCGTACCTTCGAACTACTGGGCCCATCTCCGTTTTTATTTGAATAACTTTTTGTGTGGAGGTTTCCTTGTTCATTTAGACTGAACTCAGTCCCACTCGTAGGCTTTTGACGGCCAGATTTAATTTCCGAACTCATCGTGTCTGAAAAATACTTCTTTATTTCTTCATGTTTTGTAGGTTCACATTTGTGTTTTTCCTCCTCTTTACGGTTGTATGCATTCCGCGTTTTCTTTGTAGCATTCTCAATCTTTCTTCATCAGCTCTAGTTCCTTTCTTAATTCATTAATTAATAAAGCTATAGTTCCTTTTCATTATTATTTGAGTCCGAACATCTCTTCTGCTAGCAAATTAACCTTCACAGAACTTTTTCTCTGCAGTGAAGTTGGTTCTATTACTTACTGGCATTGGCTTCTGTCCGTGTAAATATTATTTTATCCAAAAACGAAAAGTGCTTCTGCAATTAAGTATACTTCTTAACACCAGCAGCCTACTTGTACTTAGCCGGAACCTAAAAAAGTTTCCAGCCTTGCATGTATCATCCTCTTTAACTTCGAGTCTCAGAAATGTGAGGCGACTGACTTTCCCTCGAGTTTATTTACCATATTACCCAATACATTAAGTACTCCTGATTTATTTTCAGCTTGACTGATCCGAGCTTATCTAGGATTC
The DNA here is from genome assembly GCA_019009955.1 of Riptortus pedestris. Classification (NCBI taxonomy): domain Eukaryota; kingdom Metazoa; phylum Arthropoda; class Insecta; order Hemiptera; family Alydidae; genus Riptortus; species Riptortus pedestris. Next base: position 205,061,181 of record CM032228.1, on the reverse strand, counting down.
TTTTTACATCTCCTTGTTTGGGAAACACTGCAGACATGAAGATCATGATCCTAAGCGCAACAAACACAACCCTGTGGTTGGACTGCAGTATTCTTCCCTGTTGTCTAACAGAAATTCCCTGATACCAATTTATCGCATTAGATTGGAGTTTCATCGAAAGTCTTTCATCGTGTTCAGACAGTCTCAGCAATATCAAAAGTGGCATGCATGCATAGACTGAAGTCTGATTCTCCCAATCCTTTCATTGATCCAAATAAAATAGACCAACGACTTCAAAATTCTAAACCAGGCCCATCAATTTTTGCACCAAGTAGCGTATTTGAACATCCACTTGCCCAATTCGTGTATCATCACCACATATACGGCGTATAGAAATTCTGAGAGTTCAAAAGTCCTAGTTTAAAATTCTCAGTACATTCGACGTTTTGACATTTCATTCAAATTCATTTAATTTTGCTCATACTGTATCCGTTAATTAATTTTTATGATTTATAAGATGGGTTGTGATTTTCATGACAGATACCTTTAGTACACCTGTATACATTTTAATATAAAAACACGTCACCCCTCCCCCGCTGGTAGGGATATTAGATATACGTAAATCCTGGTGTCTCCGTAAAGTTCTTTCAATGTAATCACTTTAAAAATTCATGCCGGCCAATTAGTTTTTATTATTATTATTGAATTTTCGAGCCTCACTCTCCACAGCCAAACCTTTCCCTTCGCCCAGGTTGTATAAGAATGTGGTTCTATCAATAGTAAGTAATAAGTAACCCCAGGATTATCACACCTTGAGTAAGTTCTAATACCAAACTGAAGGAGGAGTAAATTTTAATGACATACATTTTGGCGTCAAACTATGCAAATTATAAAAAAAATATTCTCACCGAAAGGGATTATTTTTGTTTGGGTGCCTTACACACTGATTATATGTTTAATGTATTAAAATTCTATATTGTAATTACTATGTATAACATCCTATAAATAAGTGCAACTATCTAAAAAAGTTTTTAATGAATTACTGACTTTATGTTGATAGAAGTTTAATTAGTGTAGTTTTCTTAACGTAGCAGACAACAAACAGAACATTTTTTCCATTAGATAATATGTGGAATTTTTGGCATATGTGGAATTATTTAGAAGATATGTAAATTATGCTAAATTTGTTAATTAATGTTTCGCGTGATAGGAGGTAATTTCATTTGAAAGATATCTGCAATTCAAATTCGGAGCAGAAATATTTGAGTATTCATCTGAAATATACCAAGTTGCGAATTATTTGCGTAAAAACCTGTAGATGGATTGTACATTATAAAATATTGATTGCCTGTAAAATTATAATATAATTGAAATTAATTCAAAAATAAACTGTAGCTCCTTCGCCACTATTATTTATGACTCTCATTATTAGTTACAATCCATATTTCTATTAAGAGATGAAAATGATAATCTTGAAAAGTCTAAATATTTACTGAGAAATCCTGAAGATTCCGAACGTAATTATTCTTTAAAAAAAATGTATTTCACAGTTCTTAATGAAAATTAGTCTATGTGAGATACTTAAGTTGAAATAAGATGGAAATCTATAATTCCATTTTATTCTAAATATTTGCAGAGGCCTTTTTTAGTTTATATTTTGGATCCTGATACATGTCTATTATGATATCGCCAAATGAAAAAAATACAATTTGTTCGATATCATAAATCTTGTTTGTGGGTATGTACGTGTGCGCGCTCGCGTTTGTCCTCACATGTTTGACCATAAAAGCCATATATTTTGAAAGGAATTCCACTATCCATAACATTCTGAATATATTTTTTTTTCTTTCTAAAAGCACCATCTGAGGAAGTGAAGTTTTAGCATTTCAGGACCAAGTAAATATAGTGTTGCAGTTGGAAACAATATCTTAACTAAGTTTGCTTTTGTTATATCTTAAATATTCATATGTTTTCACTCATTTGTCTAAATTATAGAAGGGGTGGGGTTAAATTGATTTTTAAAAGTGAGTTACTAAGATAAATAATTATTTTTTAAAGTCTATGATGTAATCTATTTCTAAAATAGACCTAGTGGGAAGTTCATCTAGGGGATGTAAGCATTAACAAAATTTCATATTATTACTATATATTTAGTTTGTTAGCAACAACACTTGAAGAAACACAAAATGAACGACAACACATAAGTTACCAATGAAGTGATTTTAGATTACTTTCCCCCAAATCATAATATCAATTCAATAACTGAGGGAAATGAAAACAATATGATTTATTAGCAGTCTTTATTTTCCAACTAATTCTGCGGGTTCCGATGTCAGAGCGCGACGCAGAAGAACTTTATTTGAATCGTGGGCCATTATATTTTCGAATTAAGCGGTCTTCTTTGAAGACTGAGCGACTAACGTAATTAATGACGGAAATAAAATCCATTACTTTTTTTTTTCTATCGGCGGAGTAAGAGGGGAGTAGATGAAGGGAATTGCCCATAACGGAGGGGGCGCTTAATACGTAGCGTGCCGTAGGGTCTTATTTAGAGTATGCCGTTAGAATGGTCCGGGGAAGAGAGAAAAAGAGAGAGAGAGAGAGAGAGAGAGAGAGAGAGAGAGAGAGAGAGAGAGAGGGAGAGAGAGAGGGAGAGAGAGAGAGAGAGAGAGAGAGAGAGGGAGAGGGAATTCGCCATGATAGTCCGTTTATCGCCTGTAAAACCTCAGAGCCGGATTATAACTCCACAGCCACAAGTGGATTTTATCAAACTTCATAAGCTTTCATACTTATTCTACCGCAGCCAAGGCTTCATCTCTCACATACATCTCCCAGTTACTATCTCAAAATTAGTCATGAATAAATATACATATGAATATATTTAAATACAAGTGTAACTCTTAACAAATATTTTGCGAGCTAAAAAGCGAAAACCTTTGTTTCACAAACAGCAAATCCTTTCATCGACGGTGTACCGTGTATTGGAAAAGGTTTAGTCATTTACGGTTAAGTTTATTGAAAAGTTTACAAAGCGCCAAAACTGTGATACATTCACATGAAAAAAATATAAATGGCTTTGACTCTGAATTATTGGGCATCTGAGAGGGAGATAGCCGCTCACCATTATGTTCAGTTGTGACACTTTTTTTTCGCTTCCACAAACTAAAATTCGAGCGTGAACGTTGTGGGCTTCTTTTGAAAAAATCTATGATTTATTACTAATATACTAAAGCAATATTTTTTTAAAGTATATATTAACCGTGTGTCGAAACTGGGTCTAAATCTGACTAAAAAGGCCAATTCGATACAAATTGTTATGCAGAAACGAGTGATAAGCCGATCTCACCAATCTCGATACTCCTCGTCAGTAGTTGAAGATTAGACCATGATTAATCAAATATTATTATTATTGTTATTAATTAACGTCCACTTGTTACGCTACTATGGATTATTGAGATGGCTTATCTACAGGTTACCTATATTTTCTAGCCATTAATCAATTTACGACATAATGTGTGTTTGGAAGCAGTTGGCCTTGCGGGTTAAGAGGTAGATACTTCTAGGCTACCCTCAGTCAGCTCTAGGTAAAAATAGGTGCAGTTTTAATCACTCTCGCGAAAGGGAGAACAAAATTTCAACAGTTCGCTTGTGGATTAACAGGAGTCTAGCGAGTATAAACATCTGGTGCCCCAAGATGACTAAGGTGAATTATGCCAACCGAAAAAAATAGGTATTGAAAATGTTGTAAACTCCTAGGTAGTGTTGAAACTTTGTGTGTGTATTGTTCGTGGATTTGACACAAAACGCCGTTAGTAAATAATTCAATCAATCCCACCAAAAAAAAAAAAAAAAAAAAAGGAGGAAATTATTTGTCTTTTGCATTTTCAGCTTTCAGTAATCATCCCTCACTCTATTACAATTTTTACGTGAAACTATTATATCTCTAACCAAGAGTAAAGTTTTAACGATTCAATTACAAGGTTTTTGTTTTCATTATTTTATGAATTCAATAACTTTAACGGATTTTAGTAACCTTATTTTCTAAATAGTTATATAGCTAAAGGTGTGAGTAAATGTTCCCCAATTTTACAGCTATACTTTCTAGGAGATTTAACATTCGACGTGTTGTTCCATTCTCTTCATTAGGTTCCACAGAACACACACGTAGCAGAATTATGATTTAAACCTTGTTCGTTTCTCATACGCCAATCAATGCCTCACCCAGAATTCAGGGTTTCTCATTATGTTTTATCTAACTAAACTGGTATCACATTTGTTTAAAGGGACCATAAAAAGGTTTTTCAGTTCTTACCGAAAATGCGTATTTTATTTAGGGCAAACTTTTCGTCCTCCTATTTAAAATTATTCTACTCAACAGAAATAAGTACATAATGGGAAATTAATTAAAAAAATGGAACTTCTATGTTAGTAAGTTTGTCTAGTCCGTACCCTTAAGGTGGCATTATAAGAAAAATAACCAATACACAACTGTTTGAAACAAATTGCTTTTATTTTAAAATTCAGTTACATACATTAACTCGTCTATTAGCAACCACTAAATTGGATGACTAATCATTGTAATTATTAGAGTATATATTTATCAAAATAAGTTACATTTATCATAAACGTTTTTCTTTGTATACAAGTAAAAATTAAATTCCTACAATGGTAATAGCAATTATGTATTAGGGAAATTAAATCAAACCGTGTGCTAATCTATTTTCTTTTAATACGATTTAAATTGAAATGGAGATTCGACACTAAAGGAAAAGCCACATTTTGTTATTAAATTGTCTTCAATTGAAGAAAGAATTCGAGGGAAGGCAGTTCAGTTGATAATCTTATTGCATTTTTTTGTATTCGGAACCTTCCCGAAATATTCTTATTACGATTCGTATTGAGTTATCTTCAATTCTTTTCTTCAACTTCTTTTGGCTTACGTCTTATATTTTCTTTGAACAACAAAATAAAATATTTTTTATAATATTGATTAGATGTAGATATATACTTTGAATGTTTGTAGGAGTGTGACTGCATTCGATAAGTAGAATTCACTCGTGCAAGAATGACACGCTATGACGTAATAATATGCCACCCGATCAGATGACATATATATAACTTATTAATCTCCATTCTCTCATTCTAAGTACGTTATGAAACAATAATTTTAGTTAAACCTAACATAAGATGTTTAGAGATATAGTATCTTAATGTGAAAATCCCAGTGGTTTAGAAAAGACCAAAAAAGCAAAATATACAAATGACTGCGTTAATATTAAATCCAGAGAAATATGTACGGAACAACTATAGTATATTGGTATTTTATTATTTGGAAGAAATGTTTTTGGGAATAGACAAAGCATAGTGTGAGGCCAATTCTTACATTATGTAATTTTTTAATCTCTCGTGTGTAGGTGCGAGTGTGCCTAAAATTTGGGTGTTGTAATATTCATGAGTGTATTTAATTACTCTTTATTTGGAAACATTTTTCTTGTTTATTTATTCTAATATTTTTTGAATATAAATTATAGAGCTTTATATCAATTAAATAAAAAAAAAACAATATAAATAAGCGTCTGTTTGCCAAATAGAGAGAAATACAAACGTACAGAAACAAACTTCTCAAAATTGAATACAGTAAGAAAAGTTACACATCATTGGAGCAGATTTGTTTTGAATTTACATTTCCCCCAAAAAAATTCTAAATTCTCTTACTAGAGGGGGATGAAAATTGTTCGAAATCAAAGGGAGCTGATCGGAGACTAAGAAACCTAAAAAAATGTTAACGTAATTAATTATAAGAAATAAAATAACTCCTAAAATACTTTGAAACTCTTATAAAGATTAAAACGAAACGCCATTTTTCCAAATAATGGAGAATTATTAATTTAGTTATGTTCTTTTTGAGGAAATATTTTAAATGTAAATGATTTTTTTTCTTTTAATTGATTTTAAAAAGTTCCAGTAATTAATATAAAAGATATTATTTGAGGTAATACAAAGAGATATGTTATTAACTCTAAAAGGTATTTTTATGTGTGAATTAGTATGTCTACGCCAATAATATTTGAGTAATAACTTTCAAATCCTTTCAATTTTAAAAGTGCCATTCTGAAAAAAATAGTAATAATTTTTGTGAGTATCAATTTACTTGAAAGCAAAACCCACGTGTGAATATTATGAAATGAAATAAAGAAACAAATGTTTCCTTGGTTTTCATAGCCCTAATAAACTCACTGAATAGCAGAAAATGATAGTTCACATTAAATATTATTACTGCAAGCAATCTTAATTCCTAGACTTGCTGGTATTATTATGGGCGAGAAAATGCGTTATATCTTGGTAAATGCTTTTCTTAAAATTGAAATACATAATGATGTTTTTATTAACCAGAAATAAATTCTGTTATTGTAAAAGTCTTTTTTATATTTATATTTTCGTAAAGAAGAAATTGGATGGTTTAACTTATTATGCCTGAATGATCTCTGTTGAATTTACGTCCGGTTTTTACGTCATTCAACATCTACATTGTTCTCTGACAAAAATGCATTTTAAAAAATAAAATGATAAATTCTGACAACTCGTTGTTGCATTATGACTCTCACCTATTCTTTCAGTAGCATTTTTTAAATTATTTAATTTCGCATGAGTATCCTGTATATTTATATTAAACTCTTGACTGGATATGTAAAGCAAACAACTTAATAAGTTTTTCGGAGACCTAACTTAAAAACTATATTATTTGAAACACCGATATAATACCATTAGCCTCTAGTGAAAATATTATTTTTTCTTTAATTAAAACTTGGCTAATGGTAAAGGACTACGGGGAGGTTTTATATCTCTGCTATGTTACTTCTAAGGTCACTCTCGTATGAAAAAATCTTAATCACAGTTGATGGGCGCAGAGCGGCCTTTTCTAAAAAGGTATATTGATCTTTCTGGCACACAGAAGCATTCGCAACTACTAACTTTTATCCTCTTTCCTTATTTAAATTTTCAAAAGGCTCCGCATTGGCCACTCTTTCCTTATTCATAGCTTTTTAATGAAAAAAGGAGAGCAGCCCAAATGCAATGTATGCAATTTGACTCTTACAATAAAACACATACTGGCAGACTGCAAGAGACGAGATCATTTACAGATACCCCACGACCTACATGACTTACTCACCGAAGGTAGCACATACATACCCACTATACTACAGCATCTAAAAGATAATAGCATATACAAAACAATTTAAGTATACTACATAGTTAATACTTGTATTTTAAAAGAGATTTTATTATAATTTCATGTTATTATATGTATGTAGCAATTCTAATCTGTATGTTTTGTGTGTGTGCTCTTGCGTGTTTGTTGAGCTCTTTATGAACTATTTTGAATATATTTAAGGTAAATATTTTACCGTTTATTTTGGTCTATCGAAAGTGAAGGTTTTCTCCCGTTCCCACTATCATGCAATTCATGACTTTCGTTCTATGTTACTCAAATTGAGCATGAAACTCCGGTGAGACACGAGTGGTATAAGGGAGGTGTATAAAGGAGATATATGAGGTGTATAAGGGAGATATATTTTGTGTAAAAACCCACCTATATTTTATTTAAATCTTTATTATCTTAAATTCATTGATAACACATCTTAGATACATATTCCATTTTATCTACCAATTTATTTATTTTTATTATATTTTGTTTAATATTTTTTATTTCTTATCCCTATTATCCAACGTGACTCTTATGATACTTTCTTCAATTCTCACGTTTCAGTTTTTGCTGTTAGTTTTGGATTCTATCATTTGATTGTTCCTTTTTTGTGTTCGATTTCTGTTTTTGTATTCCATTTCTGTTTTGTTTTTTTCCATTATGTTTTTGTGTTCCATTTCTGTTTTTCGTTTCAGCTCTGTTTTTTGTTCTACGTTTGTTTTCTTTTTCTATTTTTGTTCCATTTCTGTGTTCCATTTCTGTTTTTTGTTTCAGGTCTGTTTTCTGTCCCATTTTTGTTTTCTATTTCTGTTTTGTGTTCCATTTCTGTTTTGTCTTCTCCATTTCTGTATTTTTTTTGTGTTCAATTTCAGTTTTTTTTTCTATTTTGTTTTTATTTTTCCATTTCTGGTATGTAATAAATTTCCGTTTTTCGTGTTCAATTACTGTTTTGAGGTTTTGTATTAGTTTAAATCAATTTTTTTAAAAATTTTGTGCATTTTTTTTTCTGAGCAACACCGCCAAAGCTGTGAAGGTCCAACAAATAAATGAAGATTTAAATTTTCATAAACTTTTAGTCTTTCAGGTTTTAGAGGTTATAAATCCTTTTAAGCTTGTCTAATCAAATTTCGAAGACCATGGCTGGTACTCGGGATTAGAATTCCTTTTTAAACTGTTCGGAGTGCTTCAAGTCCTCATTCCATAAAATTCATAAAAACGTCTTCAGTGATAAAAATAATCAAGACCATCATTTTCCTCACAATCAGAATATCTATTATCTGAACCTTTTTAAAAAACAGTGAAAAATGTATCGCATGCCAGATTTAAATCATTCATGTACTCCCGGAAGGAACAGTCGACAAAGAAGTTCAAAGTTTAACCCTCCGTCGGGCGCGTGATCTCTCAGATACACAGTTTCTATAGAAATATTTGCCACTCCTCCTAGCAGAGAGTGGTGGTGTAGTGCTTCGAGTTATGTTCTTTATACGTCTCCCCCTCAAGGTATGTTGTGTCACTTTGTTCGATGGAGTCGTGTGTTTCACCTGTCATTCAGTTGTATCTCCTAGATACCACGCGCCCGATCTCGTTAGTTTTTTTGAAATCTGTATTTCATAAATATATAGATCAATTAAGTTTCTCTTTATTAAACGGAATCATATAAACCTATTTTTCTATTATTTTGCTCATAAATGAGCTTTCAAAAGAACTTGTACAAGAAAATATTGTACGATGCAGTGACTACTGTAGACGTTTACCAGCCGAACTAAGGACGAAACTTGAAGAGTACAGAGACTCATTGGACCATACATTGAACTCAAGTACAAAACAGCATAAAAAAAGTCATTCCGCTACAATGAACAAAAGAAAATGATGTGAACCATGCGAAACTAAAAAGAAATGTAGGTTTACTAATTACTCTTGTGAGATTTGCAAATGCTTTGTCCTGATTGTAATGCAGCTCTGCAAAAGAAATAATAATTAAACTGCTATTTTTAAAAGGATTGGTGCATTAAAATTTAGATAATTTTTAATAAGTATTATCTAAAAGTGATTTCGTGCTACTTATTTTTGAATGAAGTTATATTTAGATAATTTGTTTATATTGTTCACAAACTGAAATGAATTATGTATGATTAAGACATGTGCATTTAAGCAATTTCGTTTGATATTTGTATTTTTTAATTATATTTTAAAAATCATCTTTCACGGTTTCAATAATAATGAATCTATAACCAACTTGATTATTTTATCAACCAAGATTTTTTTTATTTATCAATTTTGAAAATTATTTACTTCTTTCAAACAAATACTTCCTCTGTTATGGTTTCTAATCACACAGTGCACATATTAGTGCAAAATATATATTAAAAAATTGTATTTCCGTATAAACGCTTGAGGTTGTATCTCTGAGATACACGCGCCCGAAGACGGAAGATTCTTGACGCGCCCGACCGAGGGTTAAATATCAATTTAAATATTCCAAAGGTTGTCTAAGTATGTTCAAGATGAAACTATCATATCATGTTGTTTGTAACTTATAAGTAAATTTTGTGTTGCTCAAAATGGACAAAATATGCTCTGCAACCAGGTACATAGTTCCTTTAAGAGAGAGACAAGTTTCTCATTACTTATAACATTTACCACACATATCATCACGTAAAATTAATAACGACATAAATTAAAAATACACATTATAAATATTCATTGTTTTAAATATAAACGAAATTAATATAATGATAGTGCCATGCTCGAAATAGATATCTTCAGTATATGCAACTTGGGGAACACACAGAGAGACATAAGTGAGTGAACATCGCCAATTTATACAGAGTGAGCACTGAAGATGAGACCTCGAAAGCTGGCCCTAAAATAAAAAAAAGCATCCCATTAACGACACATTTGACCAAACAATATATATATATATAGTGAAATTGGGATCCAGGGGATTGAAAATGATATGCGACCTTCGGCAATAGTTTATCCACTAAAGAAGAATTTGCTAATACCGGGCATAACTTAAATATAACCATATAAATGACTATAAAAATAACATTAACAACTACAAAAGCCATTAGCTTTGATATATAATGTGAGCAAAGATTTGAGCTGAAATTGTAGGAGGGATTAGACAAGCGTTTGAAGCCAGAGCTTAGGACAAACGGTGTTTGTGGTCTGGCAAATCTGCTTATGCCTGTACGTTCCGGTTTAAAACAGGGTCCCTTGTCTGATCAGCTTGCTTGAATAAAGCATTAACCAACACGCTTCTCATTATATTTATTTATACTGATGAGCTACGCAACAAGGCATTATATATCATTTACTATCATTCGTAAAAATAATCATAGTATTATTGAAATATAGAAGTTAGTCATCTATTCCTCATTTCTTAAATTCTGCTTTATTCCAATTACATACAGTTTCCATAACAGGAGTTTTGAGGGTGCTGTGAGGGTTAACATGAAAGTATATAAACCAACAAAGTGAGTAAGGTAAAGTAAGAAAAACGTCCATCATACTAGGGCCTGTAAACTAAGCAGATTTCCACATGCTTGTCACTCTACTCTCCTGTTACAAACAATGCTCAATATTTCTCGTTATAAAGAATCTTTTTAAACAGGAATTCAAATAAGACGTTCAGGGGCTCACAGTGAAGTTCCCTTTACTAGGAACAGGTGTTTACAGAAGACTGAAAAGAAAGTAATTTCAAATATCTCCATTTATATCTTATTATTCCAACATGTACTAAACATGAAAAAAAAAAAAAAAAAAAAACTAAAGAAAATGGAATTTTCAAAAGATTCATTATAAAATCGGGTTTTGGATCCAAATCATTATAACGGAGGAATAGAAATTTTAATTTATTGGTTTCAAACCTTCTGTACCCTCTTCCCCCTCGCTCCTTCCCTTGGGAACAATAAGATCGCACTTCAGCTTGAAATAAGATGCGATTCGTGATATATTGACTTACAGATAATGTAAAACGAGTAGAAGTGGGGGTTCACACTGTTTAAAGAAGAACTTTAAATATAATACTTGAGTTATTCAAAAAGTGAATAGAACGCTAATTATTATTAAATTAAATTTTCAATAAAATATGTTATATAACAATTTTCAATCCTACTAATAATAACGGAGATATTTTGAACTTTCTTACCCTCGTCACCCCCCCCCCCCACAATCTTTGTCCTATTTCAGCCGTCATCGAACTTGATGATTTCCTATTTCAGCCGTCATCGAACTTGATGATTTTTTTTTTACTCAAGGTGTTTAACCATCGACTTGTGAAACTATCAAGCAATGACTAAGCGGCCCACCAAAAGGAAGCCTTGAACCTCCAACAGCAGTTGAGCCGGAAATTGGAAATTTTAAACAGATTTAAAGGCATTAATAATTTCAATTGCTACTTAAATGAATTGGGGGCTAGGGTTAGTTTATACGAGTTATGGCGTTAGTCTTAATGTCACTTGGTTCTATTCCCGTCTTGAGAAAAGGAGTTTATTTAGTGAAAAGCTCGATAAGTGAAATCCTTATTTTCACCTTGGCTAGAAAAGGATGGTAACCTGTAGGGAGGATAATAAATAACGACTCCCTTAAACGGATTAGAGAAAATAATTAACCTATATTCGATAAATCATTATATTTAATTCGATAATAGACAAAATAAAGAATAGGAGGTGAAATTTTCAAAAGATTTGTTTAATTTCTCTCATTTAAAAAAATGTTTAAATTATGTTAAAGAAGAAGAATATTATGAATATGAGATTTTAGGTTGACTTTTTTCTACATAATATTGATGAGAGCCTGACCCAATTTCCTGATACTAACCGAACCGATGAAGTGGAAGCCACAGAACTGATTTCCGCTGGCGAGTATGAAAGGTAAACCCACATAAGGTTTAAGACATTTCCAGAAATATGAATTAATAGTGGAAATATGAGAATGGAATTCCTGTAAAATAAAACCGATATTCAGTAGAGTTATTTTTAAAATTTAAACAAAGAAGAATATGAACCTCTACATATGTATGGATACTAAAACTAGTTGTTGTGTATTCTGTTTGCATAACTCATAAGTCAATGATTCGAATAGTCCTGACTTGTGGAAGTGTATGTATATATATATATATATATATATATATATATATATATATATATATATATATAAAACAGCTCTAGTTGTCGTAACGTTTGTTTGATCATTACAAAACTCGACGTTTAAGCATTTCAGGTAAAACTAAAAATCAAGGTCTAGTACGTCAATAGCTTAAAATGGAAGTGGGGAAGTAGATTGCATTACAAATCTTGTTGCACAACTAATTTGTCATAAATAGTTATTATATTATAAATCTTTTTCGTAACTCAAATACGAAACCAGTTATTTGTACTGTTTTCAGCCCTCAGTAAACCGCCAATTATATTCTTCTCACATTAACAACAACCAAATTAATGAATGCTGTGTTAATCACCACAGTGGTTCTCTCGTCACAGTACAAAAATAAACAAACAAAAAAAAGCCACAATATGACTTCAGTATAAGCAAGTTCTGATATCCCGGTATGATATCTCTTCTTTTATTAGCTAATAAATAAATAAATATTATTCAAAAAAACTATATATTTGTTATTCTGAAGTGCTGTATTATACTTCATCGTTCATTTAACATGATACCGCATGCTTTTGTGATGCTTTTGTGATATTATTTCCAATAAAAATCAGCATTCCTCGTTTACAGGCCTACGAGGTATACATACATCAACAAAACATCTAATAGCAGAATTTCAGGGGTTATTAAAATAAATCGATTTTTTTAAATTAAATATGAAATATGATTATACTTTTGGAGTTAATCAATTGAAATTGAAAGAAAGCTGAGACAAATCTATATATATATATATTTATATATATATATATATATATATATATAGACTTCTCAGGATTTCAAAGTTAAATAAATGGAATCGGTAGCATTCTATAAAATTGTAAGTTCATTAAGAATTACTTATTTTTATAAGACCTATTCAAAGAACATTTATTTAGGAATTAATGAAATTTCAGTTTTTCTTACAAGAATTAAGTTTTTAGGCCTAAGTCAATTAAGCATTTAATATTCCAACAAATTCTAGATAATTATGAAATATTAGTGATAGGGACGATTTATGCTATGATTTAGGCCAAAGCATTTATTAGCATTCTAATAAGGATATTTTAACTTCTGGTAAGTTTCTATCTGGAGAGTTTCACTGTTTTCCTTGAAAGAGGTTGTTTTTTGACAATTATTAAGTAATCTAGACATGTTCTTGTTGGGACATGCGCCCTATGCTCACGGGACGTTGCCTTTATCTCCTTAATGAAATGGAACTGTGTAATAAGTTATTTATGGAGATTGTTTGACGTCAAGGGAGAGACTCTATGAACACTCCCCTCCGACTAATCTTCTTATGTGCGGACAGCCAGGCTCAGTTTGCAGACTCCGTTTATGTTCCATCTGTGTTTGCATAAAATATAGTCCAACTCAGAGGCCAGCTGAGGCCAACTCTCTCTCTCATTTGTGCATACATGGCTGGCGAGGTGGAATAATCAGAATAACTCAGGGACTGCCTCAGAGCAAAGCCACAAACACATGCTTCTAACAGTCAGAGCCTGTTTAACGTGTCACTAACTACACCATTTCCGATTGATTTGTCCCACATAATTATTACTACAAGGCATACATCTGCTGATGAGTTTTGTTTGATCGCAAAGGGCTCCAGCCAGTTACAATCTACATCACTATCTATCATAAGCATGTAATTAGGTCATGAAATACTGAAAGTCCGTCACGCAGGGGCAGCGTTAACTAAGCCCATTTATCACATGCGTCATATATTTGCATTTATATCAAAACGTAAAAGTATAATGAGAACAATACCTGGTATTTAAGGTTCAAATAAGGTATTTTATTAAAAAACAGAGTATTGTTTATGTGACATGAGTAGAAGTAGCGGTTTACTGAAGGAAGAAAGCTAAAAAGTGTAAATATCTCTGTAATTATTGAAGTTAGAGAATAAATATATATAACAACATTTATAGGACATTACATTTGCAATAAGATATATTCTATTCAATTTTTCGATCCGACTCACAATAGCGGAGGTATTTCTAACTTTCAAAATTCTCCCCTCTAAACCCCCCCCCCTCCTCGAAAAGATAAAATTCGTTTCAAGTGGGCAAATTTCCCACAATTTTAATTTATTACAGTGATAAAGCAATAATTGTTCTTAATTTCTATAACACCCAAATCTATTGTAATAAAAATAAATTAATGAAAAAGATAAAACTAAAAAAAAAATTAAGAAACTATTTCTAAAAATAAATAACTGCAATAAAAAACAATCAAAGCATCAACATATTAAATGATTCAATAAATTATTAAGACGACAATTCAAATACATGCTCTTAATAATGTAATAGACAACATTATAGAAGAGAGTTCAACCTTTCACCTTGGATTTTATGGTGTAGTCTAGTCAGTTCCACCTGCCAGAAATGAACTTTGAGTTTGAAATTTGATTCTATTCACTGTTTATTGTGAACGCTTGTCAATGAAATTCGAAGGAATGACTTTTTCATATTCCTTTATGAGTAATACCCTTGACTTATATGATTAGGCTAAATTCACTAAGGATGGAGTTCCAGGAGAAAGGGCTTAAGAGGATTTGCTGACGGACATCTGGAACTCACCCAGTAAAAAGTGAAATTAATACCTTTGAATGTTAGGGAGACAATGATAGTAATTACTAGTGGAGGCATAATTGCGATATGATGTGTGATATAATGTCTTTCGGCCACTCATGCGGTCATCATCAGTGCTTTACTCTGTTCGTATAGTTGTTGTCTGATTGGGGTATTAATGCCATCTTAATCTGAACTTGGCGAGTGGTAAGCCTGACCAGTGATTAACAGACCTTGCGAGCTATAGCCAAGAGGAGTGTCTGTAAAGAGCGTCCTGAATTTGCCGGCAGACTACTAACATGAGACCTACCTGCCTTCACGGTGGAGGAACCGAACCTGCTGAGGGAAAGTCTATTTGCCAATGCAATATGGAGGGTACCAGCTAACCAATCTACCAAATATAGTCCACTCATACTTTTTTGTGGCCATTTTAACTTTATTCACCAGACCTGTAGTGTCATTCTACTAAATACAAGGCAGTTTACATTAACCGAATAACTGAGTGTATTTTCTATTTCCAAAGGAATAGTTTTTGAGCTATTCGGATGTCCAGGTGAATTTGTTTAGGCCATCATGAAAAGAGACAATGTTTAGGACATCTTCATCCCAAGCGCCCTCTTTGAAGAAGGAATGTATGAACATTGCCTGTTCTAGAGATCTCTGAATAGGAAATCGGCCCTCAAAATAAATATAGTCTTTATTTCATAATTCTTGAGAAAAAGTACAGTATTTTTATTCAGGTCTCATACATATAGAGTAAAGAAAGATTTTCGCTTCTTATTTGCTCACTTATGTCAGAACATTCAATGACAGAATATTACATATAATATTTTTACAATAATGTGTCCTTTTACCCACACGTCAGACAGTGGAGCAGAACGATCATAAAACGAAAAAAAAAATTATACTATCTCAAATAAAGCTTAATAATTATTTAAAGCTTAGCGCAATCAGACTATGAGAATAGTCAAAAATTGATGTCAAATGAAAGAAATTCTTAGTAAACTTTGTTCGGTAATATTTAATTTGCTTATTTTCACACAATCGAATATCGTATTATCAGAAGTGGCAAAATTTCAAGTCAAAGATTCTTGAAAAAAACAAGCTCTGTCCTCCAGAATTATTATTTTTTTATCCTTTGCTAAAACCGAGTTTTGAGGTATCTAATTCTAGAGTTTTTCACATTTTCCTAAATAACGTACTGACGATAAATTCAAACTATTTCTGACATAATGTTTAACCTTTTCATTACTTAACGTGTCGGTCTCCCCTTCTCCACCCCTTAAAATGTGATACACGACGTTTTCTATTCACCATAAAATATGAGGAGCCATTATGAGAAAAACCCGTAGAGAACACATAAGTCAAATAGGATTTCAGAAAAACTGTAGAGTTTTTAACTTTCTAAATAAAATTAAAATAAAACTTTAGACGAAAAACTATTAACTCTAATATTGGATATGATAACTGCTTCGTGTTTGAATAGCATTTTTAAGGATGTCGTTACACCCTGTAGGAAAATAATATATGTGCGTATTTAATAAACATTAACGTAAAACACTACTTTAATCATAAATTCTGATCAAATCGTAGTATCTGGGGAGAATGAAATGCCTAGTATTCAGCAATTGTGTTAAAGTTTAAACAAATTTAGTAAAACGAGTGAAGTTGGCTGGAACCACTAACTAGTTAACAAACAACATTCCAAGTACTTTGGCTCAATCTAACCCTATAAATAATTGACTCTGTTTGGAAATTAACCATAATTTAACCACAGTGTAAATTGCTTGTTTTGTTTCAATGAGATTATTTTGTAGGGAAGTTTATATTATTTTTTTAAATCATTCAATTCCATTTAATAAACGTACTTAATTCAAGTTTACAGTTAAAAAAAAAATATTGTATTTCTCACATGAAAATTTAGTTCAAATGTTGTACGAGAACATTAAACATTGTATATATATATATATATATATATATATATATATATATATATATACACACACACACATTATATAAGTATTCTATATTCATAAAAAGACGTTGCATGAAATGAAACTCAATATTTTAATTAATCATCCATTAAACGTGGACGATCTGATTATCACACTTGTAAAACTGTGAAATGTTAATCAATAAAGACCAGATTTATCGATAGCCTAAACTCTACAGAATATCATTTATTAAACCGAAAAAAAATGCCGTAACTTATCTTTACTGCCATAAAGAATAAAAACAAACAATTTTTATAAATGTAAACCCCTAATTTCTTATTATACATTTCGTCTTAATATTAATTTGACCAAACTAGTGTTTTTGCAAGAACATGAATGCAAGAATGAAATGGCTGAAAATGAACATCGTAAATAATGACTCATTTAGTTTTATTATTTCTTTTGAACCAAAAGATCAAATGTTCCCAAAAATTAAAGAGTTCCCTTAATTTTTCTGAGGTGGAAATGTTTTTAAGTGTAAATTCCTGTCTTCACTATAGAATATAGGATTATACCGAAGTGACTAGTGATCTATGCTGAATCTGCCATGAAACCCTTCTATGCCTTTGTTTATGATACTATTGAGGATTATGCAAGAATACCTGCCGATGTTTATTACACCATAAAACTCATACATTGTGCATAGGTCGGAAATTTTGAAAAGACTGGTAAGTCCTTGGACTACGACCACAGCTAACCTCCGTCCATAAACTGAGCATGACTACCCTGTCTCTTTTATATTCTTAGTCATTATCTAACTTTGTTTTGAAACAATTATTTTTATATATTAAAATACTGTTTCTAATTGGAGTATCAGAACATTAGAATTTTTCTTTATATTTCAGCAGCATTTTAAACATGTAGCAGGTTAACCTTAAGGTAAATTTGCAATTGAGATTGTATACATAGGCTATACTAAGGCAGTAAATAAAGATAACGTTACAAACTATTTGTAGCTATCATTTGACGATAAATAGTTATTTATAAATCAAGATACTCTTATATTTAATTTATTCTTCTACCGGATATATTCTTTTTCCAGGAATCAGCTGAGGGCTCGGATAAAAATTATTTTTTTATCATTCTTTAATGTTACATGCCAAATGAGATGTATATCGTATGAAATAAGTAAAAAGTACGTCGAACATGGCTGCGTAGCTAAGCAGATTTCCGTTGCGTTGGAATGGCACACTCGACACCCTATCTATCTCTTCCGTATTTCTCAGGTAGAAAGACGCTTATGCAAACAGAAATTGAAATGTACACTGGAAATGAGATTTATAGTGGTTCAGCATCATAAAATAAGAATCAGAGGGTTAGAAACGGGAGTTTACTGAAGGCTAAAAATATAAAAAAACAAAAAATTAAATTCCAGATAAAAAACATGAATGGAATTTAAAAATTGGTAAAGAGTAAATGTTTAACAAGAATATTTCTCTATAAGTTTTGGATGGAAGTCATGATAACTGTCATATTTCCAATTTTAGACCCCCCCCCCAAACCTCATACTGATGACTAAAACAAAAAATTCAAATTCTTCCCTTAATACTTAAAATGCAAAAAAAAATGTATAGAACAACAATAATAGAGAATTAATTTTCAATCTCTAAAATATTAAAATTTTTTTTGATCTGGATAAGGGAGTTATTTTGAAGTTTCGATTTCTCCTCCTCTAATTCCCTCCACTCCCACTTGTGAGATTTCAGCCATTAACAATCTTTATCTTTAGATTTACGTAGATAGTATAAATATGGGGTATGGCACTGAAAAAACAAAATTGTAACCGGTGGCACTCGAGTGGTTAAAGCTAACACGTTATATATATAAAATTTTGGATGACCTAATTATCGTTATTTTCTAGGTCGGATCGATAGGCATTTGAAGACCTTTTTTGTAAATCGTGTCATCCACAATAACTGATTTTCCATAAGGATATCTGCTAAAACAATTCACATGATTTGAATTAGTGACCATAACCCCGAAAAGTCGATGAAGGAATACTCGAATATAGATAGTTTTTACAAATGTTGGAGACAGAGTTTAGTATAGATTATTTCATGTCATCGTAATGGAAACATTATTTTAGGAAAATTTGTTTTAGAAGATAAGATAGTTGTTTAATCATTAGAATCATTTTTTCTAGTTTTTTAATGCCAATGGGCATATTCACTAACTTTCCGATAGCACTGACGATGAATCGATCTAATCGTTGTCGAAATAAAACCTATTTACAAAATGTGTTTCCTTCATTATTAAACCCCAAACATCCTGTTTCACTGAATAATTTAACAATACTACGTTATTGACATTTACTAGTTAAGGTTTTTTTACATTTTGTAATAATCATATAATTTTTTTTATTATTAATAAAATCAATTTAGAGGAATAATTTTTTTTTTCTTTTATATGTTTTAATCTACCAAAATATCACATTTCGAATGTAACATTCTGAGTTACTTCTTTGGAACCAACCCTTAGTAATTTTTTTCGATTGACTTATACTAGAATGACAATGGACTATACTAACTGAAGGATGGGCAAGCTATTTTAAAATATATGCTTTTGTTCTAGAAACATATCTTGAATTAGTTCATTGATTGGAAATGTAACAACAGTAGGAAGTACCATAATTAAACTTGATTCATATCTCATAATATACTGAACACCTATTTATTACCTTCGCTACTATCAGGCCAATCCTACATGACAGAATTATTATACCAAGTTAGGATTGTAAGTTATGACTTAAGGTAAAATTATAATTCATTGCTGAATGCTTATATCAGAAATGTTATTCAACATGGTGATACCTCTACTTCCGATCCTGTATTGTTTTTTATATAATTCATGATCTTAGGACAATTGACATATGCTCACTTTTTATTACATAGGCTTACAATGTTATAACACATATTTCTGTTATCATTTTTTAAAAATAAAATCAGTTCGTTGTTTGAATACCATTCCAGCAAAATATTATTCACATATGAGATCAAAATAGCATACAATAAAGAAATCATGTAAAGTGGACGTAAATAGATGCAGTTTTCCCAGTATTGGAATTAATGAAATTTTGAATTTTATATATTATATTAAGTACTACAGCCTGAAAAGTCGTAAATATCAAAATTGTACAAAGTTTTTCGATAAATACATGTTGAAGATCTCCCGTAGCGACAACATTGACTTTACACTTAAGTCAAATCAATTTCTATTGCCTACTCTGGTTTTACCAAATGTATTATTAACTGGAATGTCTAACCTTATGTTACACCAAAAATTAACTAGTCGGTTCCCAAATATCTCAATCATACATGTTTTAGAGGATTTTTTTTCGAATTTCTATTTCATTCTTAAATATTATTTTTCCAATGTATGAAATGAATCATTGCAAATTCATCTCATCAATTTAGAGCTAATACTTTTTAATAACACCAGAGCTATAAATTCTCTTACTTTTTAACAGGCGGGGTTCAGGTTATCCAAGTGAGTTAAGGAGTCTTAATCTCACTTGTGAACCTAGAGTCTTGAGTTTGATTCTCGCCTGGACAATAGGAACTTTTTTAGTTGCAAACTCATTAAATAAAATCCGTAGTCCTACCCTAACTAGACCAAGGAAGTAACTTGTAGATTATCCATCCAAATTAGCTATAAGTGGAAGTTAATAAATAGCAAACATACTTTTACCTAGCAATATCTCTTAATCTGAACAAGAAGTTCACGAATGTTCTTTTATTTTCAGTACAAATTCTAATATCCATAAATTTTCCAATAATAACGAGAAGTATAGTTACGATATTAAATAATATTAGAGTGCTAATTTAGAGGATCCAATTGATTTATATTTTTTCCTTGCCCAACTCTTGGACCTCATTTAGTATGCAATGAAGCTAAACCATAAAACTCCCAGCACCCTGCTTAATTTGACCTCAATGGTACGAAAATGTCTGAGGATTAAAACAAATGAATTTGATATCGATTATGCGGTAGGTTTTATTGGTTCGAACGATTTGGCTTATTATGATATGAAAGAATTTTATTTCACATTTTATTTGGGAACGAATATGATGTGAAGCAATACAGAGATGGGTTCCTACTTGATTGAACTTCCACGGATATGCAAAACAAAATGTCGCCAAAAAATCTAAACTAATATGGTGATTAAGACCTATAGTGCACCTTAAGTAAATAGAGAGTATGGAACGAGTAGAGAGTGGAATGGAACGATTAGAAGCGTATTGTAAAGATGTTAATAATATTAGGAATCAGATTACAGTATTAAATTCAGTCCCGTTGGAGCTGCGTAAACTTGGATTGCCCAGGTGAAGTTTTACAATAGATAAATCTATCTAGTAACACATAACACCATCGTGAATATTAAATGAATAAAAAAAAATGATAATGATTCAGTCAATTTTCATTTTGAAAGTCTCCACAACAAAAAGTCCGTCACGCAGGAGCTGCTTAAACTAAGCAGATTCCCCACGTGAAGTTTTACAATAGAGAAATCCGCCTAATAACAACAGTAGTAGGAAGGTATCTCTAGACCTATTCACGAGGGACGAATAGTTACAGAAAGCAGCGGATAGTCCCGAACATAGCCGAGTCCTGCCGACCACACACACAATACAAATGCAAATATCTCGGTTAATATTCAAGATAGAGAATAAATGTATATAAGAATATTTATAGTAAATTTAAATTTCTATAAGATTGATTCTGTATACTTTTTCGATCCGATGTATAGTAACGGAGATATTTCGAATTTTCGAAAATCCTCCCCTCTACGCCCCCACCAATCCTCCCCCCTAATCCCCCACCCACTGGTCCAATTTCAGCCGATAACGAACTTGATCTTTCTTTTTACATAAAACGACTAAATATCGAGTTTGGTAACGATCAACCAAAAATTGCGGTAACAGAAAAATATATATATACAGTTTTGAACGGACCTCATTTTCGTCATCTACTAGGTGGGATCGATGGACATTTGAAGAAAAAATTCAAAAATGCCGTCATGAGTACAACCTCAATAGCTGATTTCCTTTAAGGGAAATCTGTTAAAAGCGTCTGAATTGGAATCAAACAGGTCAGCAAACCTTTCAGAGCTGAATAGCTAGGTAGAAATATTTCTGGTTGGAAAGAAAAACAATTGCAGAAATATGTCTGAAATAATACATTAATTTTCTTTAAAACTATTTATGAAATCTAGAACTGTAATGAATCCCATTAATCTCAATCACTCTAATTTTAGAAATCGCAGAACAAAAGACGAGTGGGGGTGGTCACCAGAACGTATTCGCATGTATCTCATGCATGTATGTACACATTATTTGGTATTTTGGCTAAAATAAGATGGTTCATGATATATTAACTTATACTTAACGTACAATGACTGAAAGGGGAGGTCTACTAATGGCTGAAATTTAAAAATTGCCAATATCTGTTAATAGTGAAGTTGGTGAAAATATGTATATAACAATATTTAAGGACATTAAATTTTTAATAATATTGGTTGTTTACATTTTTTTCGATCCGACGAATAATAACGGAAACATTAAGAATTTTGAGATTCACCCTTATACCTCCCTCTCACTGTTACAGTTTTCAGCTATTAACGAACTTAATCATTAGTTTTAAATAAACGTTTAACCCTCCGTCGGGCGCACCTCTGGACGAAACAAAATCGGGCGCACCCGGCCTGAGAGGCCGCTCACATATTTTAAACCCCCACTACCCAACTAATTAATTTTAATTTAAAACGCTGGTAGGACAGACTTCGCTAGGATCTTTGGAAACCAAATATAATATTTATAACGTAAAATATTGTTTTTATTAGAATAGAATGAAGCTTATACTAAAACAAGTAAAATTGATCAGGCGCATTCGGCCTGAGAGGCCAGAGTTAGACTAGCACTTATTTCTCAAGACATCGACGAACTTCCATATAGAATAGCATTAATCTTAGTAAAAGGGACGATTGCAATAGATATATCTTGAAAAAATATCATCTTCGAAATTAAGGAGCAATTGGGCGCAGTCGACCTCACAAGCCACCTAGGGACCAGTCGGTCTGGATGAAGGATGGCAATAGACTAAAGTAGGGGATTCTAAGCATGAACACAAATCAGGAAATTACTGGGAATGGCCCCTCACAGGAGAAACAGATTGAGGCGCGGTATCAAAAAGTATGTTTTCCTGGCCTCTCAGGCTAGCTGCGCCCGACGGAGGGTTAAATATAGTTAGGTACAAAGCAAAAAATATGGCCATTAGAGCGTTAACAGGACCTCATTTTCGTCATCTCCCGGGCAGTATCGACGGACATTTGTGAAAATGTTTCAAAAATGGCGTCATAAATACGACCTTAATAGCTGATTTCCATTAAGAAATCTTCTAATAAGAACCTGTAGTGCAAACGAATACTCAAGAAAAGGGCAGTTCTTAGCATGAAGAACAGCATTCCGAACCACGACTATACATGATAGTCCTCAAGTTCAATCAATACACAAGACCATCATAATCCTAGCCGTGTTCTAGGAGTCAGTAACATCCAGATGTTATAGTGGTAAAGAACAATGTCGAAGTTGAGCTCCTCTAGCCGTATACTGAGAATTTCTGTAGGAATGCCTTGGCCAAGTGTCCCAAAAGTCTAAACATTATTTCACTTGCAATAATTGGTCAGTTTTGCGTTGTTTCTTGCATATTCGATCTGAAAGTAATATGCAAGAAGTCATAGACAGTATTTTTACACCACGCGATTTACTCAACCCGATGCTCGAAATAATTTATGAACAATGGAGTAAAATATTATTTTAGACATTTAGGAAAACAAAAATATATACATAATTTTCAATAATAATTGCTTGAATTCAATTATTTAAATTTAGAGCTATCGGCGGCTTATTATTTTGTTGTATTGAATACGAATAAATTAATTCTAATTTGAATGTCATTCCCTACCAAATACTGAATGTATTAAAAAAAATGTTTTTCCTGTTCACATAATTGAACAATGTTTGATTGTTTTTTTACAAACTTCAGCTTTGTGCTACTAAGGCTAATTGGGGCGAGCTATCTACAGTTTACCACCCTTTTCTGGCAAGGGTAAGACAAAGATTTTCATTAAATGAGTTCGTCACGAAATAAATAAACCGACGCATTAACTAACATGACTGATTTGAGCCCAAATTGCTTGATTAATATATCTGTATTCAGGGTAAATATATTATAATTAATATAATTACAACAGCATTTCGGAAGGTGGGGTATAGAAATGGATGAATCAAACATAAGCTTTCCTTTTTTATTTGAGCAGATTTCCCTGGACAACATAACAAAAAAGGACATTTTTTTTTGGAATTATTTAACAAAGTCTTCCTTATTACTTCCCCCCCCCCCCAGAAAATAAATTTGGAAGGGATATTATTCAAAATTTTAGACGATCACGGTCGTCGGGTTGTTTTAGTCCAGGCTATATTGCTTTAAATCAGCAGGCACTGACGATGGAGCTCTGACTCTGAAAGTGCACTTTGCATAAATTATAACGCTAGTAGAGGACAAGGCCTTTTTACTGATCCCGAAACGTAGTTTATTAATAACAAATTGGGCCGGATTTTAGTATTTTTTTGTTAACAAGGGTCTCTAGAGGATATTTTACCCTTTCGGTAAACACAGGACAATAATTTTAAGATACGGAAATTTTAAGGGAACAGTTTAGCTTAAATTTGCGTATGAACTAAAATTGTTCTTTGGGATTAAGATAAGGACGCAAGTCCCGTTCTCGCAGTTACTGAACCTTTCTGGATTCTCATTTGAGTTATGACTTTACTCAAATGAAATACAGTCAACTGTGACTAGGCGAGGATCTGTCAATCACTGAGTTAGGAGAACTCATTAAAAATCATTGTACATAATTTCCAAAAAACGTCCGTCACGCAGTAGCTGCTTTAACTAAGCAGATTTCCCAAGTGCGTCAAGTATTTGCATTTATCTCAAAACGTAATAGCTCAATGAGAAAAATATTTGGTATTTAGGTAGTATTTAGCACTTCAAAGTGCTTCATAATATAACAGCTTATTGTTAATATGACATGAGTAGGAGTGGGGATTTACTGAAGACCGAAAACTGAAAAATGCAAATATCTCGGTTAATAATAAAGATACTAAAAAACATGTACTTTACAATATTTATAGAACTTTACATTTGCAATAAGATTGATTCAGTACAATTTTTCGTTTCGACGCATAACAACGGAGATATTTAAGAATTTTCGAAATTTTTCCCCTCTAAACCTTCCTCCTCCCACTCAGCCGATTTTAGCCGTTAACGAATTTAACCATTATTTTTTATTTAAAACTTTCAAATATTCAGTTTTGTAAAGATCGGGCAAAAACTGCGACAGCTATAGCGTTGACACACAAAATATGTATATATTAAATTTTGAAAGGACCTCATTTTCGTTATCTCCTGGGTAGGATAACTGGACATTTGAAGATATTTTTCCGAATTCCCATCATGAGTACACCTCAAGAGCTGTTTCCCCTAAGGGAAATCTACTAAAAGCGAAGTTCTTCATAACAGGTTTTTCAAAATAATGTCACCACCTCTCTTGCATTCTTCCTTCAGGGAGAGTATTTTCCTATTTAGTTTCATCTTGAGTGGTCCAATGATGGTTCCAGCACTAGTTCTAAAAACATTCCATTTCTCATTATACTGCCAATATTAAGCAAAATTTATTTGTCAAAAGCTAATTAAATCATTATTTTAAACATCCACGGCATTCAAAATCCTCCTAAATTTACTGCATCTTAGTTTGTATCGTGTAACCACAGTAATTCCTTGTTCGTTGTTCTTACAAGCGACTTCTGAATTACAGGACCTCAATCATATATCCTAAATTAAACCTGCTCGAGACAAAACTTGACTTTGAGGTTGAACTGAAATTTGTAAAGGACGATGTATAATGGCGGTTTGTGGGGAGAAATTGTTAAAGTGGTTAAGGTGGATGAGAGAGTCCCTAAGACGGAGTGCTTACATTAGCGACTAACCCCAGTGGGTATTGTAACCATGCTTACTTGGTTACGTCACCCGACCGCACTGGGAAATCATTGGGGGGCTGTGTCCCCCCCCCACCTGTATTACCCACACCAATCAGCGGCCATAATACATAACTATACAAATTAGAATTCCCAAGCCAGCCCCATAATCTAAATTCTTCTGTGAATATAAGATGAACATTATATCTCCTGCCAACACCCAGGCAATATAAAGACAAATAGTAATTTAATAATACGTTAATATCGTAAAAAGTTAAATAAAATAATAAAAACAAATGTTTGGTGGTATAAAAACATTAAAAAAATATCAACCACTACAAGATTTAATTAGAATCCATACATTTATGAGAAATAATAAAAATAATGCAAAAACAGAAAAATGAACATAACAATCATTAAATGAATTTAAAAGACGGTTGAGGGGAATCCTACCTATAGGTACTATGATTCGCCATAAACTAATGAACGCACGCTTTTCAGACAATACAAATTTGTTATAGCATTAAAACAACGTTAAGTAACTAAGATTACAATTTTAAGTAGTGATCAGTACTATTTGTAACTAGTGATGATGCATATTTTTAGAAGATTTCCCTTAAGAGAAATCAGCTATTCAGGCTGTACTCAAAGCGAATTTTGAAAATTTGATTCAAGTGTCCAACGATCCTACCCAGGAGATGAAGGAAATAAGGACCATTCAAAACAATATATATACTTCTCTGTTAACGCTCTTGCAGTCGCAATTTTTGTTCATTTGTTACTAAACTAACATTTAAACTTTTTATTTAAAAATAAAGGCCAAGTTCGTTAACAGCTAAAATCGGACAGGGTGGAAAGGGTTTAGAGGGGAAGAATTTCGATCATTCAAAATATATCCGTAACTACGTGTAGGATCGAAAAATTGTATGAGATATATATTATTTTAAATATAATGTTTTATAAATGTTATTATGTACATGTTTTTTCTATGCTGAATTTTAACCGAGATATTTCCATATTTTAGTTGTCGGCCATTAGTAAACCCCCACTCCTACACAAGCCATATTAACAATAAGCTCTTATGTCATGAAGCACTTCTACCAACGTTATATACCGAATATGGTTATCATTGAAGTTTTATTTTGTGAGATACATGGAAATAAGTTATGTGGTGAAGTCTTCATTGAAACTGTTTATTTTATCTATTCCATACTCGATAATTAATTGTTTCACTCAACACTATAGATCATCATTTTTATTGGGTGAGATCGGGCCTGGAATTGTGGGGGTTTAGAGGGGTGAAAATTCAAAATATCTCCGTTATTATGAGACAGATCGTAAAATGTTACAGACCCAATCTTGTTAAACTATTGATGGTCTACAACTGTTATTCTTTGCATTACTTCGTAACTCAAGTATTAAGCAAGTTATTCATACTTTGTTGTATTCTATCTGCAGTAATCACCCTTCTACTCATCGGTTATTTGCATATAAATACGGAATATGTGATCTGATAAGATCACAAGTGTGTTAACTAGCCGGTGGGAAATCTGCTTAGTTTACGCAGCCCATGCGTAACAAAGTTTTGTTTTCAATTCTTAAGTATTTTATTATTGATGATTATTTGAGAACTGTAAGCTATAGAACTTGTTTTCATGAATCCGATGTCCAAAACCTTCCTTCAATGTCATCCGACCTATATAGTAGTTGCCAAAAATAATTTGTAATGATATATGAATTCTGTTAATGCTGAAATATCCACGAACATAGCTTGATGACTTCTATTAACTAGTGCAGCTCGGCCCAATTGTAGCGTTTTGAATTTCTGTATCCGTTTGCCAAATTGAAAAAGGGATTGCAAGCTTAGTTATAATTGTTAGTTGTTGAACTCCTATACACTTGGGCATTATAATTATAAAATGTTTCCATAATTCTGTATTGATTCACTTATCCTGTTTAATTACTTCATTATGTTTTACAGTTATTATATTTAGCGTATAACATGAGATTTGTCTATTTTGGTATTCTAGTCACGCAAAACGAATTTAACATGTACAAA
Organism: Riptortus pedestris; assembly: GCA_019009955.1. Taxonomy (NCBI): domain Eukaryota; kingdom Metazoa; phylum Arthropoda; class Insecta; order Hemiptera; family Alydidae; genus Riptortus; species Riptortus pedestris. The sequence goes on along the minus strand of CM032228.1, from coordinate 205,033,201 downwards.
AAGTAAATTTACGGAACAAGTGTGAAAAGAATTCTCCCAATTTTCTTTCAGCCCAGAGTGTTGGCATATAAATGAGTTTCTATATGTTTTTGACACACAGATGAACTTTCAACCATTTTTGTGAATAAATATATCTCTTTCGTAAGTAAACGAACGTTTGTTATTCTAGAATTTCATGCCCACATTCTGTGATTTCATTTTCTTTTTCTTGAAGAGGAAACATCTTTCTTGGAATCTTTCCTTTCAATTCGAATGTATTCTGTGAATAATTAAAAGTCCATACATTTCTGAATTAATGTTCTTCAATACATTTGTATTATTATTCAAATGTAGTTTTAAGGTTACATTTTATATTTCCATTTAATTTCACGCACTTTCATTTCTCCGAGAAGTCCATATTCACCAATAGTTGTGAAGGTGATTTTCAAGGACCTTTAAATTGCCAAACTTTTTACAAAACTTCCTATAACTGAAATCAGCTATTGAGGTAGTGTTCTAATTAGTAGAGGACGAAAATCTAATCTGTCTGATTTCCTACCGAAAATTTGGATGCACCTCATGTTACATATAAAATACATACGTACACACACATATATATATATATATATATATATATATATATATATATTTCTCTCTTTAATTAGGTTAGTTAACTCAAGTAATATGGATTTTATAGTAACAGAAAGTTTTATGCAAAACTAATTTTCATAATCGTTAATGACTGAAATGTGACGTGGGCTTGTTCTAGAAGGGTTTTAATTCAGCCAGAGATAAGACATCCCTAGCATTAGTGGAACTTAGCATCAAATTCGTAATTGTGACTGTACGACCGACCTGGAATTATTTAAAAATGTCCGTCTAGCAGCGGTGGCGTAAACTAAGCAAATTTCCCACGTGAAGTTTTACCATAAATAAATCTACAAACTGGTAACACTTCACAAGAGTGTTAAATTATAATGATTCTGTCAATTTACACTTTGGAAGCCTCTACAACAAAAAGCGTCTGGAATGTAATCAAACAGGTCAGCCAACCTGAATAGATAGATTGAAATATTTCTGATTAAAAATAAATATATCTGAAATAATGCATTAATTTAATTGAAAACTATTTATTATACCAAGTACTGTAATTTATAATGTACCAGGATAATCACAATCACTCTAATTATAGTAGTCCAAGAACAAAGACCGGGGTGGAAGGGAATGTATTTGCATGTATCTCATTTAGAAATATTTTTTTGAACACAATATTTGGAATTTCAGCTTGAATTAAGACGGTTAATGATATATTCGCATATTGCTAACGTGCGATGACTGAAAGTGTGGGTTTACTGAGGGTGAAATGTAAAAAAAAAAAACAATATCTCGGTTAATAATGAAGTTACAGAAAACATGTAAATAACAACTTTTAAAAAACATTACATTTACAAGAATATTACATAACAATAATAATAATAATAATAATAATAATAATTGGCTATCGAGCTCAAAGAGGTATACAAACTGAAATCTGCCATAGTTACGCCTATTATAGTAAGTTCAAATGGACTAGTGCCAAAAACAACGATAGCAGGCACCAAGAACTTGAATCTGCCAACAGCAATTATAAAAGAAGCACAGCAAGGGGTACTTCTTGATACTGCTAGAATCGTGCGAAAATTTTTAAATTCCCCATAACATGTCACAATCACAAACTCCATATCGGTTGGATTTTCCCCCGATATGGATTTTACTCCAGTTTTCACTGAGTATAAACCTCCCCCATAATAATAATATTACATTTACAATTTTTCAATCCAACGTTTAGTAACCGAAATATTTCAAATTTTCGAAATTCCCGCCTCTAGACCCCCCCTCCCTCTCTTCCAATTTCTGCCATTAACGAACTTGATCTTTCTTTTCGAATAAAACGATTAACTATGGAGTTTGGTAACGATCAAACAAAAATTGCGACAACAATATATATATATATATATATATATGGGAAATCTGCTAAAAAAGCAGGCTGAGTATGTTCGAAGAATGGAACCCTTGAACCAGTTCAAGTAGATGCTATATGTCACGCCAAGGGAACTAGGGAAAGAGGTAGGCCTCAGAAACGTTGACCTAATGACTTGGAGAAGAAATTGCGATGGCTGGCAACCGTAATTGGAGAAGCGTATTCCCCTTTAAAATAACTTGAGAACATAAAAATAAGTACTTTATAAAACCGTAAGCCCTGCCACCAAGACCCATTTGGTCTTGGCCTTGTACTCATGGGTTGTAGAACTATTGTAGTAAATTTTTCTACATATTTCTTTAATTTTAAATAGGCCATTCTCGACCTTCTATGACATGTAGAATGGTGAATTGTATAAGGTTGTTTTTAGCTGTTATCATCGTTTGAATTTATGAATATATTCAAAACTGAAATCAAAGTTGGAGTTGTATAATAATTATTATTGCCCCCCGGAGGAAAGATTAATTTCAAACTGAAGGAAACTAACTGCGTCTGTTTCCTTATTACGCGAACATTTTCAAACGTGGAGTTGAAGTAAGAGAACCTTGATTTGATACAAACAAAGTTATACGGAAAGTGGTATTTATTATAAACTTCTAGAAAACAGATATAAATTATATCATATATTATAAATAAAGTGAAAAGGACATAAATGACAATATATAACTGTACAGGAACATTTTCTGGCGTTATATTTACAAGAATTTCTTAGGACTAAGACCATTCAAGCGTCCGTGTGTAGATCAGTGATTGTTTGGAAGGCATTAATAGGTCAGAAATGGTGATCTAGAGTTTTTCTTCTTTACTGAGTAGTGGTTTAAAAAGATAGTGGCGAGAAAAATAGTAAAAGGTACGAAAGCATTATTGCCAAAGATTCAGTTTTTAATGGGATTGCTTGTTAGATTGATTAACGTAATATATAAGGCATACTGCGAGTCCGCAAGTATGATTATATTAATATTTCAAAATCTTTAAGGGCCATTTTTCCAATTTTGGCCAAAGTTTTTTTATTATTGTCCGTTGCAGCGACTCTCATAAAGCCTTTGTTGTACTTGGGGGTAATTGACTCTAGAATATAAAGGTCCTTAGAAATCTTCTTAGCCGTTCTTGAGTGATTGAGTAACAAGCCGGAGGACAGACAGACAAGGTTTTCAATTTTGATGTCATTGTGAATGATGTGCAGCATAAAGAAAAAAAGTCCGTCACGCAGGGGCTGCGTAAACTAAGCAGATTTGCCCACGTGAAGTTTTACAATAGAGAAATCTGCCTAATAACAACTGTAGTAGTAAGAAACCTCTAAACCTAAAACATTATTTAGGGCGTAATAACCCAGTAGTTTCTAGCCCCAAAAAACAGTTAACCTAACCTCTAAACCTATTCACGAGGGACGAATAGTTATGGAAATGGCCACCAGAGCTCTCGGCGGAAAGTCCGAACATAGCCTACTGGCGACCACACGCAGAATACAAATGCAAATATCTCGGTTAATATTCAAGATACAGAATAAATGAATATAACATTATTTATAGTAAATTTAATTTGCAATAAGATTGGTTCTAAACAATTTTACGATCCGATGCATAATAACGGAGATATTTCGAATTTTTGAAAATCGCCCCCTCTAAACCCCCCCTCCCACTGGTCCGATTTCAGCCGTTAACGAATTGATTTTCCTTTTTACATGAAACGATTAAATACCGAGTTTGGTGACGATTAAACAAAAATTGCGACCGCTAGAGTGTTAACAGACAAATATATATATATATATATATAGTTTTGAACGGACCTCATTTTCGTCATCTCCTGGGTAGGATCGATGGACATTTGAAGAAAATTTTTCGAAAATCGCGTCATGAGTACGACCTCAATAGCTGATTTCCCTTAAGAGAAATCTGCTAATACTCGAATCTAAAGAGAAAATCAGACAAATCATTGAGTTATAATTGCACATATATATAAAATATATAAAACAAAGAGAGTTTTTAAAACCAGTTCTTAAAACCATAACTTCCTTATGGGAAGAAAAAGAAAGTACTGTAATCGCATAAAATGTTGGTTTTTAGTTTTCAAGAGAATTATCTCGTTTGAACCCTCCTGGATCCATTTTAACACACACGTTACTCAAAATCGGCTAGACCTAGAAAGTTCAAATTTTGATGTGTTCAAATGTGGATTTTTATGTACCTCCCTTTTGGTGGAAAACGATTAAGGTAGAAGGGAGGGTCGGGGACGATTATAAAAAATTGCAAATATCTCTGTAGCAATTAGAGATACAAACATTTGTAAACAACCTTTTTTGTTTATCGTAAATCTAATTATAAGTTCTACGTTCTAAAGCTAAGATATAAGAAATTTTATCGTTTCATATATACTTTCAAGCTCTATTTTTAGAAGGAAACATACAGTGAGCTACTTTATTTTTATGCCAGTTCTACACGAACTCCATTCAAGAATTCTAAACCCATTTACAACTGTATTTGTAGAATTGATTTCCTGAATTACAATAAAATGTAGGTTTGTGCCTGTAAGGCATACCATTGATAAGGTATCAGTTTCTCCTTTGACATTTGATAATATCGGATTGAGATGGTATCCAATAGGGCGCCTACCTTGCCGATAAAGCACGCCCACCCTACAGCTCACCGATAAATTCTTTATTCTGCCGACACATGGTCAAAGGCCGATAATTGGGATTTAGTGGGTCCTCTATGACAGCCTGCGGTTTTATTTATGGGACCGTCATTTAATACTGTCGTCGGTCTCTTTGTTATTACACTGTTTCCCGTTTCTTTATTTCCCTATATTGACGTCTAGACATGTCATTCATTGCAGGGAACGGGACTTTATAGCGTATTTCTTGGGCTGGCCTGGACGCCTTTGGAACGTATGAGCACTACGACTGACGATTTTCATGTGGATTTATACATTCCTATTTGGGTTCGTATCACAAATATTCAAGATGGTGACATGAATGACCTATTCTATACATCTGCATTAGTTAAAGGTTCCCCCGTTGTGCCGACAATAAAAAAGTTTGGATAATAAACAAAAATACTATTTAATTTATCACATGGAAGAAATAGAAATTTTGCAAGCTCTTCTTGTTTAAATTAAGTTCTACATTATACTTATTAAGTTATTTGGTACGATTTATGTAAAGTTTACCACTCTTTTCTACTCTGGGTGGTGGTGTGTTGCCCTGGCAAGGATCACGTCTCTAGGTTTACCACCAACACTTAACCTACACATACAATAGCTCACAGCCTTTATACTTGACTTTAGGTAATAATGCATTAGCATATAAATAGTTGGCTCCTAACTCAAAGGAATCTCTTAGTGTATTACGAAGATTGGTTTTGGGCTTGTGACGGCGGGTAGAGGGTCAAAGCTATCCTTTACAGTTAATCTCACTATAGGCTGGTGTGTAGAAAATTTAAAAAAAATTCCAGGTTGTTAATAAAATTCCATTATATTGTACTTCTTTTGAAAAGTAATATTAAGTATAAATACGCATACATATGCTTTCACATAAATGAACTATATTAAACTCAACTGAGTTATAAAGTTTATTTATAAATTAACTGTTAATTAAAAATATAAAAAAAATGATTACTGGAATTAATTAATTGAAATAAATGTGTTCTCATTAAAAGAAAAAAAAATACATTGAATAATATTCAAATGTGAAATCGTACTATAATTATAAATAAAACAGTTTCATCTATTCTGATTCATATATTGTAATTACTACTTATGTCACAATGATATTCATTAGAAATGGCATCGGTCTGACCAACGACTTGAGAATTTTCTCGGCTATTTTTCAAGCCTTTCATTATTATGTAGTCTCTTGCCAAAGGAAACAGGAAACCACTGCAAATTCTGTAGTCCCTCTACTCATTTTAGATTCTCTGAATACCAGAACTTTCTACTACGAAATCTAACGATATGCAGAATGTAGATATAACAAAAACATAAATAGATAAAATAACAAAACATTTACACAAGTTACTTCAATAGAAAAAAAACATTGTGCGGCTTTGAATAATATAAAAAAAATTAAACAAAGAAGTAAAAACTCCCTTAATTTATCTAGACCTCAAAAATATTTATTTAATGTCTCTTATTCATTTTATGATTATTACTTATCTTATTATGTTAATATTTCATGTTTTGTGTATATATAAAATGTTTAATGATTTATATTTTTTTTTGTTTCAGGGATGGTTACTAACGTTGTATTAGTCACATTTAGCCTCACCCTTGGCATTTTGATCCTTTTATCGACAGCGGCGAACGGGGAACCTTTTGTTGGGTATGTTATAATCATAAGCATTGATCATTCAGGTATCATTATCATTGTGAAATTGCACCTCCCAAACAGTATACTAATAATTTCTTGTTAAATGGCATATTGTGTACAGTGATAAAGTAGAGTAGTTTAATTTTATGAAATAGAAGTTTATTTCGAATAACCATGAGTTTAAACACATTTAGCAGTTATTGAAAAACAAAATAGCTGTCACTATTATCTCAGCTGTTTATGTTATTAATATTTGATATTCACATTATTTAAATCTCCTCATTTCCACAGAAATAAGTGGTTTAATTTAGTAGTTATTGTATAAGATATTGAAAAATGGTATCTTGTTTCAACAATTTGGTTTGCGGTTGTTTTTCTGTTCACAGTTACATATACTTGTCTTATAAAAAGTATGAGAACATAAATGCATAGCTTCCCCGACAGTTAAAAGGTATGTTAGCAATTAAATTGAATTGAATAAACTCAGTATTTTTATGTTTGGAATGCCAAGCTGCCCTGCTCCAATCTTTGATTAATATTTTTATATTAGAAGTAAAGGAAATATTGTAATTTATTTATTGTTTACCTTTTTGTATAGGTATGAGTATGTTCTGTTCATCATAATAATATCTATAAAAAAGGGTCCAAGACATTTTTTGATCCGATGCATTGGAACGGCGATATATCACTGTCAACTGACATATTGTTAAATGATATGCCGGAAAACACTTTGTTTAAATAATTTAATGTGTACATTAAGTTTTGTGGTGACTTCTTCAGTCTTTTCTCCACTAAGGCAAATTACTTATGATGGCTACTTTGTAATAAAGAATTAAGCCTTGAGGGTGAGTCACAAGTCTCAGAGTTAAATCAGTCGGACCTTTGTGAGACGGTGAATCAAAGAGATAAGTGAGTCACTTTGTGAAAGGTCGAGTAGGTTCGGCAAACTTTGTGACACGCTCGTTCCAATTTCGCCTTTGTTCTCATTTTGACCTCGTTTCTGATTTCCACAAAATTTCTTTGAAAGTAATTACTTCATTAAGGCCTATATGGGCAGCATTATGTCTCACATAATTTGTGGTCTCCACTTATATTTCCTATTCTATACTAAAATATACTATGATTATATTCATCTATATGACGTCCTTTCTCAATGGCGCTAAATTGAGCTGATTTAGAGACAAGCTATTAAATTGTATGGACAATTTATATCAGGGATGTAAATAATCAAGGATAGATATTGTTGGAATCATGGCTGACTCTTAATAAATAAAAACAAGTCCGTGACGGATGAGCTGGTAAAATAGGTTGACTTCCTTAGAAGATGGCATATGACATTCTATTCACAATCTCTCAATCAATTGATGAGAAAGCTATGTAGTAAATATCACTTGATATTTATGCTTGCCTTGAGATATATTGTGACAGAATTCCTTTAATTGAAATCCATATTAGCAGGAATAAGTTTCAAATAATGGCTGAAAATAAAATTAAAAGTTAATACCATGTTAGTTGGCCAGGATTACACAAAGTTAAATCAAGTCCCAAAGATTGTAGTGTTAAATCTCAATACTTTTTTGTACACAGATATGGAGAAACAAAATACATCCCACAATAGAGGCTTATGTAAAACTGACTCTCATGAAAAAAAGTCCAATGCTATTTATTACCTAGTCTACCCTAACTAATATATAAAATATTTCCCAAATCCCAGTAATTATAGGTTAAAATTTACAGTTAAAAGTATCACTGATATCATTGATTCGTAAGCCACATAGTAACACTAATAACAATGAGAATATGTATCTTACTCTCCGATTCGCTTACAATACCTTACGACATTAAACAAGCTCACGACTAGTTCAAATTTCACAACCTACAACCTTTTTTAACTACGTTTATTCTCAATTAATGAATAATAAATCATATACGAGTGAAGAAAACTCTTCTTCTCTATTTTATGTTGAGGTCTTGTCTATTTTAAAGTCTTTTCGTAATGGAGATAAACCCAATACGTCACATGATCGTTTTGTTTTACATGATACTAAAACTCTCTCATTAAAGAACCAAAAGTCCGTCACGCCTTTAACTAAGCAGATTTCCCACGTGAGTCACGTATTTGAGTTTATCTCAAAACATAAAAATTCAATGAGAACAATAGTTGGTATTTAGCTTCAAATAAAGTGCTTTTTAATATAACAGCTTATTGTTTATAATGACATAAGTAAGAGTGGGAGTTTACTAATGGCAGAAAACTAAACAATGCCAATATTTCGGTTAATAATTAAGTTAGTGAAAAACGTACATAATATTTATAGAAAATTACATTTCCAATAAGATTGGTCATTTATAATTTTTGGATCTGACGCATAATAACGGAGATATTAAGAATTGTTAACTCTAAACTCTTCCTCTCACCGGTCGGATTTCCTTAGCAAACTTCGTTTTTATTTTTACATAAAACGTTTAAATGCAGAGTTACTTGTATATATAGTTTTGGAGGAAGTCATCTCCGTCACCACCTAGGTAGGATCGATGGACAATTGAGGGCATTTTTAGAAAATAGCGCGATGAGTACGACCTTAACAGCTGATTTTCCTTAAGGGATATCTGATTAAAAGTATAAAGGCCTTCCTATTAAAACATTGAAGAAGGTTTAATTGAGAATCATCTAGACTTTTAGTGCCATAAAGAGGGCATTGCAAAGGTCCCCAAGAGTCATTAAAATAAATATTCTTTTTAACGTATACTTGGCCCATCCTGAGTAATTTCACCCACTCCTAAATGACCTTTTGCATCAGAAAAAGCCGAATGGCCGGCTTTATTACTTTATTATAGTGCGAAAAAATGTTTAAATGAAAGTACAAATGAGAATTGTTTGAATAATTGTAAACTGTTTTGAATTTCTTATTTCAAAATCAAAATCAGGACAAATAACACTTATTTTATAGGGATCAGCCTATAATTGATTGCCAACAATTGAAAACATTACAGTCACCAATAAAGGAACAGATAAAGAATAAGTTTTCATAACATTAGGCAAGTATACATTCAGTATAGAAGAGACGGTCTATCGTTGCTAAGATCACATCTTTGACCAAAAACCTGATGATGTCAACATAATTTGCAAAAAGTATACTTGGGTGGAATAAAGTTATGTTATTGTGATTGAACCAACACTTACAAATTATGGAGACTCCTTTCGTCCACTTTTTATAGAGTGAAAATAATGATTTCCCCCTCTATATGAATGTTGTAGTAAAATAGTATAAAACATAATCATAAAACAAGATACAAGAATATGCTTCAAGCCTCCAACCACAAACATAAATATTTCAAGAAAAGCCTGTCATTTTCAGGTGTAAAACTTTTAATACTCTGCCCGAATGTATCAAATCTATTAAAAAAATACTCTTTGTTTAAAAATAAATTAAAGAACTTTATGAATGGATGGATGTTTTCCTACACAAGATGAATATTTTCAATTATTAAATTTAACTACTAAATATTTGTCATAAATATCTCTCTAAAATAATTTTTGATCAGGTACATTTCCTCTATAAGGTGGGAAAAGTTTCTTATCATTATTAGCTTTAATTAATTTGCATGCCAATATATATAAAAAAAGGTATGCTTTAAAGTTGTAAACAAATTATACATATTTAGAGTTCCATGAAGATTGTTATGTGAAACTAATATATTGTGCATAATTATTTAAATTGATGAGTTTTATATGTGTATTCTTAGAATTTGACCTAATATTTTAACGAGTGTATTATATGAGTATAAATGTAAATAAATAATTTGTGAAGAATTTAATTGAAATAATATTAGAAAATTGTTTATAGAAAAAGAAAACAGAAAAACTATTTAATGTATCCTATTATGTTATGATAAAATTTAATGGAAATAAACACATTTCATTTCATTTCCTCTTCCTGACCCGGCCACCGCAATAATCTTTTAAATACACCAATACAACATTTCTGGAATTAATGAAACATTAAAATGGTAAAGTACTGTAGCTCTTTCTCTAAAAAAATTTGCAATGATGAAAACTGATCGAGAAAATAAATTTGTTTGGGAAAACATATTTTTAATTAAAGTGTAAGGACTGACAGTGAACTACATTTCACATTGTTTTCAAAACTTCATTTTGTAACCTTTAGAAGTCTGTATAGAGAAGGAGCGTTCTTCTCCATTCAATCAAGTGGTGAGCCAAACTTTTGACCATCATCTTGATAAAACTCTCTTGAAAAGGATCCAATTCGGTTCGTTGGGTCACGAGTAACAAAAGGGTTTTGGGGATTCACATTTAGAGAAGAGTATTCGAATCACACAACCACTCTCATTCAAGAACACCCTCCTAACTATAAAAAGGTTTTTGTAATCGCGTGTTTAACAAACATATTATTTGGAGGTGTTGAACTTTCTTCCCCAATCACGGGAAGTGGAAGTGCTGGCCTTTTTTTTTCACAATCATGGCAAATCAAGTAAAGGCGTTAACTTTTATCCCCAATCTTTGATATGTGCATTGACTCTCACTTTCCAGGGGTGATTAAAATGGTTAACTATATTATTCTACTAGCTGTATAGCCCGCCGTTCATGGGTTGAAATTAACATAGTTTCCAGAAGACATATTACTATGGGATTAACTTAAGTACTCAATAACCGATGTTCAGACCCGTAGGTAGACGCCATCTTCAGAAGACCTTATACCTGAATGGACCCAATTCGACTACCATAGGGGCAGAGCTAATCCCTCACAGACGTAAAAAACTTCCCTAAAATGATGATATCAAATAAAAGCTAAATAAAGTATTACATAAATACAGAAATTGTCAAGGGACAGCCCAGTGCATGACTAATGTACCAATGACAGGCTTGAGGATAGTGCCATAGCACCGAAAGTGCTTGCCAGGTGTACATGACGATTAGTCAATGACTACGGCATCTACCGACAAGTATGAATATAGTAGTTTTATATATATATATATATATATATATATATATATATATATGTATGTATGTATGTAGGCGGGACCAACCCACTACGTGATATACCAGGCTCAATAATACCTGCCTTTCCCTCACATACTGAATGTATTTATTTTAACCCTAGAACGGTAGTGATATTATTTCCCACTTAATGGTATTGATACGTAAATTTTACGTGTGCAACTGATAATTGGTGAAATTATTCAAAATTTGTTAATGTTTGGGACTATTTTTTTATTTTATTAAAAGATACACTTTTCTTTAACTTATATCAACGTTAATATATAATAATGTGCACAGCATTCCTTTCAGGCTCTTTGTTCGAAACACGTTCCGGAGGTTGTGTGCTCCATTCATATCCAGTCTTACTGAGCAACCCCCCCCCTTCTACATTTATTGTAACTGATCTGTCAATATTGTGTGGTTGAGAGGTTTTAGGTTTTTTTTGCCTCTGTGTTTCTTCTCTTTCTTCGATTGCCTTGATGTTTTCTAAAATTTTCTCTCTCTCATCGCTATCTAGCCCACTCTGTGTTGCTAACATTTCCGAAGGCTCAACCTCCTCATCACTTGGAGAATACTCCAGATCATCATCGCTGTTGTATCCATATCCATCTATTTCATAATTGTCATTTTCCCCATCTGACCCATCGGAGAGGTCTTTCAACAAATTTCTGATTTGCTCGTCCATTGAAGATTTTTTCTCTATTTTTCAGAAACTATAAACAGATTATTATTATTATTTATATTCGTTCTATACATCTTTGTCTTTTTTATATTAAAAAATAAAAGTTAAAAACATTAACAGAAAATAAATTAGAATATAAAAATAAATTGGAAGAAAATAAATTGAGAATAATATTAACTAAGTTATAGCATAAAAGCCGGTTATTAGTAGCGATACGTAAATTTTACGTGCCAAAAAGTTGCGGTTAATAGTATTGATACGTAAATATTACGTGTCGTTTTTATTTTAAAAAATAATATTGGATTAGTGGGAAGGTTCACTTAGCTGCACTTGGCGGAGGTCAAGTCCGAACTGTCTGGAGGGCTCATAGCTGAGGGGTGGGGGTGGTGGGGTTGTTAACAGCCCTTTGATAACAGTTCAAACCAGATCATACGTAATTTTTACGTTCAATACCATTCTAGGGTTAATATAGTCTCTCTAAATAACTCCTCAGTTCTTTCCTGAGGGTGGCAACCTAAAAATTATCCCTCCCATTTTCTATAGCAGCATATAGTAATTTTTAATAAATAGCAGGAAACGTCTTTTTCTAGTATAAGGAATATTCAAAAATTTTGACATGTACATACATATATGTAGTAAGTCAAATTTTCATTATCCATTATTTGTATTTATCTATTGTTTATTTATACCCTATTTACATTAAAATAGCAAATCTGAACGCATTTTCAGCGGCCTACCATCCTTTTCTGGAGACAATGGTACTATGGATTTGACATAGTGAATTCTCCAATAAATTTATTCCCATTGCCTACTCGGGAATCGGACCCACGTCTCTTCGTTTACGAAATGCATTAAGACCAATGCCTTATTTTACGCAGCTAACTTCATATTTTGGTATAACGACGAACACCTCGTTGGACATTTTTAATATTGGAATTGTTTGCATCTCCTCTATCCATTTCCATTCATTGACTTGGTATGGGTTTGGGGTTATTAAACAGGTTTCGAAAATTTGCTTGTCTGTTCCACCAGTATTTTGATGAAGGCATTCAAATAGTCAATTCGTGATTTGGATTTAAAATCCATTATCCATTAATCTGGGACCCGATGTCAAGCCTGCTAAAATTATAACTTATGTTTCCGTTCGAAGTATCCAAAAACTGAGAATAACGTAAGGAACTAACTGTTTTATGTATATAAATAATTTATTTATTAAAATAAATTAAATACAGATTATACAATTAGATGAGCCATGTGAAATTTAAGTTTTAAAGGAACTATTTTCCTATAATATAAATATGAGGTTGGCAAAATACGTGTAGAAAGTTTGTTTCTTGGTTTGCGGGGGACGAGTTAGTGGCAAGTTTGATTAGAGCTAACTTTTGCCAAACTTCCTTACACTGTCGTGGTCTCCACACGATTCTTCAACGAGATTCTCCTATGAGAAATCATCGTCGCCTTATTTAAAAATGAAATATATCCAACAACTTTTCCTAGGTTATAAGTCTTGTCAACAGTATTTTTTTTTTTCATTCCTAAATTAGGTTAAATATTTGAAGAGGAAACACAGTTAGGTCAAACGGGCTTCAATTCTGTATTTATGGACATCCTACGCGTTACACATATGTGGCAAAATGTCTTAGAAGGACTAAGTCCCTTCTCTGCACCATCATTGACCTTTTCGCTGTGTTCTTTACTGAACTTGCCCAATTAAGGACACCTAACCACCACAAGTAATCCATTTGGCCGTCTTTGGGCCTTGGAAATTCTAATATTTTTGCTGAGAACCCTTTTTCTTGGGCACTCTGAAGTCCCATTAATTCGACATGTCCTTATCACTACAGTCTTCCATTTCTGATACAGGATTACCTGAAATTAGTCAGGTTCGCGCAACAATTTCATAACTAGGGCGTTGCATATATGCATTATTTGTTATAGACATTGTATTGAACCTAGAAAAACCTAGGCCATAATAATAACAAGTTATAGAAAAAAATCAAAGAATTATTCTTCTCGTTTTAATTTAACTATAACCTGCAGTGGCTTTCTATTTTATAAATTGTAATCTACTTGACATTTCTGAAATTTATAACGAAAATCCGTATTAAATACGTGCCTAAATATTTATAAGAATATATAAACAACATATTTGGAGATTAGATCTGTCTAATGCAATACTAATTGAACAAAAAAAATGAGCCCCCTTTAAAATTAAAAGAAATAAATATTAAACTTCTTATACTGGTTCATATGTTCTTCATAGTTTCATGCCAAGCATCACCAATTGAACACAACTTTCTAGAAAATTGTCTGAATGAATTAGATATATGAAGAAACCTCATAACAGCCATATTCTCATTTTAACATTTTATTCTCATAAAGTGTCTGTTCAGGGTGTACTCACGAAGCCATTCTCGATCAATGATTTGAAATGCCTATCTAGTCTTAAATTACAAAAACGAGGTTCTTTCAAATATATATATATATATATATATATATATATATATATATATATATATATATATATATATATACACACATTTTGTATCGTTTTCATAGGCTTCAGAAGTAAAACAGGAAGTTGAGAATATAATGTAAGATAGGTCATAAGCATACATTTGCAGAACATGTGAAATTCGGTTAATTCTAGCAGCACCTGCGTAACGGATTTATTCATAATTTATAATTGAAGTTCCTTGACTTATGCAAGACACAGTTACTTCTCTAAATTGTACCGAAAATAGCCATTTTATAACACTCTTTTAATGTTTAGTTTCCTAAAAAGAATTGGTCTTTGTTAAGAAGCTGTTCATAAGTAACAGTTTTAGGACACATTTGAGAAGGATAACTCGTTGGCCTATTTGAACTGCCATTTTCGATATTTTTAATTTAAAAAAAAATGAAAAGCTAAATTTGTTCATTGTTGGGGGATGTAGGGTTACATATCTCTTCTCAACAAAATATGAATTTGTTTGGAAGACACAAGATGGCCGCACAGTGCACTTACCCAGTCAGTAGTAGTTGTTACAGAAACCAAAGTTTACTAATTCTTAATTTACCCACTTTCTTTATACTCTCGTGGGTACGATGAGAAAAGAATTCAATTTAGATATCCATTAATTGCATTTCTAAATAAATATAGAACATCGCTTCGGAATTGAAACCAGCTCTATTTGTACAGAAATGACCATCTGGCTCGAAGGGCATCAAGGAATAAACTGCATAACAAACCATGAACCGCTTTGATATTTACGTTACAACAATGATATCGCATGACTTGTGCGTATCGCGTTTAAAATGAACGTCAGAGACGTCTGTTAGTTCTCACGCCAACTGGCCATACAGAACACAGGCGAGTGACAAACGGTTTTTCATACTTAAAAATTTTGAATTTTTAAACCACAAACATTAATTCGAGAATCTTTAATACAATCATTATTTTCAATGATTCATCAGCAGTATTTTCAGGATTACGTAATTATAATTTTTGCTATTTTTTTATATGATTGTAATTCCCAAATTATTTTATATTCTTCATTTTAAAGCAGTTTCTTAATTTAATAGTTTCATGTCACTGTTATTACATGTTATCTGAATGTGTGAGAGAACATATCTTTTTTATTGTTTCATTTTCGTTTTATTACGTACTACGTTTCAATGTGTATTTAAATTGTCCAACGTTTGTTCTGTTGTATATTTTTTTCTGTTTTTTTACTCACATTTTGTTTCATATATTTCCTAATTCAGTATTTACGGTCAGATAATTTTTTTCATCATATGATTTGTTCATAATTTTAAAGCTATGCCGTTCAGGAAGTCGTAAATGCAAAAAGAAATAAATAGGGAAAAACTCCACACAGTGTACAATATATATGTGTTTGTCCGGGTGCTGCGTACGTAAAGTATTCTAGTCAGAAATAAGCATAGTAGGTCTTAAAATTTCCTTGCATAGAAAAGTTCGTTGAGTTATGGTGTAATTGAAACTAATTACATTTTGTAAGTGGCCAATGGTAATTATATTTTATACAATCTTAATGAGTATGCTTATTGTATAACTGCTTGTTGTATGAGAGTACTTTACTTACTCTGGATAGTACTTAACGTTGTTAGTCCAACGATTAAAGAGCCAAGTAGAGATTCCTCAACTCTTTCTAATCCCTTATAATAGAATAGTCGAAGGAAGAGGATGGTACTTTTCCACGTCCTTGAAATTATCTTCTTCTATGGAATGCTGTAAAAGTCAGGAATTAGTTAATTGGAACAACAACCAACTGTTGCCTTTAGATACAACAGCTCCTTAACTTAATAAAAAAAAACGTTAATGAAATAATTTTTTTAACGATATTATATAATAATAAAAATCGTTAGATTCTTTATAATACTCTTTTAGTAGCAGATGAACTGTGCGTATTCCTGCTTAAAAAATCTCTACATTCAATAAGAAAACTTCCAAACTTTAGTTCCAAAGATAGAAAACAAACTCTCGAGGAACAGGTGATATATGTTCCTTCGACGGGCAAATCCTACGTGATAAGTAAATCCCATAAGATAGCCTATTCAGCGGCTGAAGAGGTAAGACAATCGTTCTTCCAAAGTGTTATTAATGACTGAAGAAGTATCAATTACCTTTTATCGGCCTGTTATCCGAAACTGTTACTCGGTTGTCGTTTTTTTCAGCTCCTCCCCACCTCAAAGCCAACTCACAAACTATCTCTTTTGCCGAAGATTTTCTTTAAGGGAAATCACCTATTGTTGTATTTAGGACAAGATTGTCGAAAACATTTCTTCAAATGTCAAATCAGCCAAAATTTTCCTTTAATGCTTGTCTCATTCATTGCGGGTTTGTTAATGTCCAAAATTACTTAAGCATATAGGGAAACGGTAAAGTTAAAAGTCTCAAATATCTCCCTTATTATGCGTTTAATCTATAATGTTAAATTACGAATTTTGTAAATAATAATATTTCTCAAAATTTAGCGCTGCATATTCCGTTGTAACTGGAATATCCCCACTCATTGAGAGCTTACCATAGAATTAGGAAAGATTTTTTTTCTTCTGTCTGAAGTAAATAACATTAGCAGAAAATGTAGGCTCAGGCCCAACCATTTCTCGTGTTTTGGAAAGCAAAGGAAAAGTATTACAATTTCAATAATAATTTGTGTTTACTGTTAAACGTCGAAGCATTTCATAAAGACTCGCTTCCACATTGGCCTCATATCTTCCTTGGTTTAGTACGATAGTTGAGTAAGGATGTTTCTGTGAATTCTTAGCCCAGCCGACAACGGCTGACACGGGAAGATGACTCGAGAGGGAATCAAATTGGTTTTGGAGCGATTTGTGGGTAATTCTGAGGTCTTCGCCAATTAATCCACGGGCTAGTAGTAGAGGCCGATATGGGAATATAGAAGGCTGTGTTAATAGGACACGGCTCCGATATTGGTAGTTGTTACATAGCTTCCCTGTTATATAGCTCACTGATACAAGACCTCACATAGCTCTTCTCTCACATAACTCTCTCCTCTCTTGGTATATTCCGAATTCCCAAGCATCTAAAGTCTCTAAAAGCACATAACTAGTATTAATATAAGACTGGAATAGACAATCATTTTCAAGTGGGTATAGAGATACTAAAGGACCTTATAGTTTAATGAAACTTTCACCCTTAGACGATGTCACCTGCTCAGACGCAGATCATGCATATCGAAATTTGAAAAAATAACACCCAGTTGCAGCAAATTTACGAACTCAGAGAATTGCTTACTGAATTTTTCAAACTGAATATTTTTATGGAAATTCACAAGAAACTAAGTAACACTTTGAACTTTTCAGATAAACTGTTTTTAAATTCTCTATATCAATTGTATAAAAAAGTGCAGTTAGCTGATAATATGAGACTAGCAGGTGGGGCGGGTGTAAGGAAGGTCAATAAAAAATAAATTAAGCAATATCCCGTAACATATCGAAAACTTTAATAAAGGGCTGATAGTAGATCTTTTTATGATATAGATAAAAGTCTCTATACAATTTTTTTTTTGTACTTTTAATAGTTGTGGAGAACATTTACTATTTTGTGTTTTGGTCGCCCTTAACTGCCTTCTACCACTCAAGTGCTACCTCATAAACGAACTTAGATTTGCGCGCGCCCACACCCTCCCCCCACACACTCACTCACTCACACACACACACACACACACACACACACACACACACACCAAACACTCACACACACACACACACACGCACACTTATTACTCTGCTATGCCTACTTATTAATACTCTGCTATAATCCTCTTGTTATTTTAGCTCACGCTGGCTACTCTATCTCTCTTTCTCTGGTTCTTCCCTATTCTCATTTGAGAGGACCACATTGAACACGATATACATATATATATATATATATATATAATTTTGTATATTATGTTTTATTGTAATGGCTAGTAGTGATAAGGATATGGAGAGCCCTGGGAGAGAACAAGGGGGTAGGTTCGCCATGGGTCAGGAATTGGTTGATGGGCTGCGGGAGTGACGTAGTACCTGAGTCTTCGGCTCTATTCTGTGGTTTTGAAGAGTTTATTAAAGTGTCATTAGTGATAGAGCAGGTGTATAAGCACCAAAAATTGTCCCAGACGGCTATGAATATGATTAAGCCCAGTATCAAGCGAATGGTTGACATAGTCAGGGCTATGATATGACTGTCACTGCATATGACTCAAAAGAGGGAATGCGGTGCTCGAGGCTGAAGCTGTGAAAAGTGTTTCTACCGGTGAACGTTTGGCTGAGGTCTTTGAGAGGCTGCAACGTCCCCAGACGAATATGCGGGTGGCTTCGGAAGCTAAAACTTATTTGGTTGGTGGAGATTCTCTTCCTTTCTTATACCGGTGCTTGGGGCTCCACTTGTACGTCGTGCGATGGGGGGGGGGGGGGTCAGCATTGTTGGGCGGGCCTAGTATGGGTTGTTTCAGGAGTTGTGGAAGGGGCAAGAGAGTGATGGCATAGGAGGGAATGGTCCTGAGCCTATTAACTAGGATACTACTGCTGTTATAGTTGGTCCCTGGAGGGACACAACCCTATGAAAATCATGCAACGAACAGCATTTAAATTAAGAACCTTAGCCCAAAAGAAATAGGAAAACCAAATTAAAACACTAATTAACGTTCAACTATAGATCAAAATAGAAATACATATCACAGAAAAAAGGGGATGTCATTATTTAAAAGCATACTTAGCTAGTGAAAATATAAAAAGTCCGTCACGCAGGAGCTGCGTAAACTAAGCAGATTTCCCATGTGAAGTTTTACAATAGAGAAATCTGCATACTGGTTACACAACACCACCATGATTAAATACAAAAGGTAATGAGAAATCTTTCAGATAATTAAAATAAATTCCCAACTGAAACGGCTTCTGAATTGTAAGAATAATATATATTTTAATAATTCAAATTTTAGTAGTCCAAGAACTAAAGAAGGGGGGGATGAACAGAACGTATTTGCATAATTCACACAAAGTAACGAAGGTAAGGTAAGGTTAGAAACGACAGGCAAGGTTAGAAGAAGCCTCCCACCTGAGCCGAAGAATGACGGATATGGCCGAACTAATCCGAACTGTACCCGACCACATGTCTCACAGACTTCATAAAAATGCAAAGATCTCGGTTAATATTCAAGATAGAGAATAAATGTATATAACAATATTTATAGTACATTTAATTTGCAATAAGATTGGTTCTGTACAATTCTTCCATCCGATGCATAATAACAGAGATATTTTGAATTTACGAAAATCCCTCCTCTAAACCCCCCCTCCCACTGATTCGATTTCAGCCATTAACGAACTTGATCTTCCTTTTTACATCAGATACCGAGTATCATATACCATCAGATCGGATTAAATACCGAGTATGGTGACGATTAATCAAAAATTGCGACCGTTAGAGTGTTAACAGACAAATATATATATATATATATATATATATATATATATATATATATATATATATATATATATATATATATATATATATATAGTTTTGAACGGACCTCATTTTCGTCATCTCCTGGGTACGATCGATGGACATTTGAAGAAATTTTTCGAAAATCGCGTCATGAGTACGACCTCAATAGCTGATTTCCCTTAAGGGAAATCTGCTAAAAAAGGAAAACATTTAAACCTAAACTACTAGAATTAACTGCTAAAAGGGCTAAAAACTAATAATATATTTCAAACTTAATAAGAGAATTTAAAAAAAAAAAAAAAACCGTAAACCATGGAAAGCTAAAACAACTATTATATCTAAGAGTTAATTTAAAAAACAAGTTAAAAAATTATCCCTGAGGGAAGTGCCTAAGGTTGCAACAACGTAAAGTAAAAACCAAATAATCGATGGAGAGGAATAGAGAGAAATCTCCCAAGGTTTGCAAATGACAACCAATAGAAAAACAAATACATATTATTTAATAAACTAGCCAATATATAGTAACACATATTGAAGTATTCTTGGGTCACCATCATACTTTGTTAAACGTATTAAAAAGAAGCTGTTTGGTCATCGGTTTATGGGATCTAAGGGAGATTGTAAAAGAACGAAACCCAAAGTACAGAACTTATACGTGTTGTTGGTTCTTAGTCGATTGGGTTGTTACTCCGTTCAGCTGGCGCAGTGTAAAAGCGGCTATCGAACAGCCAGATTGCCTATTGCTGAAAGCCATTCCAGAAAGGCCAGCCTAATAATAGCTACACTACAATACCGGGCTGGAAAGTAAAATTACCTGTAGATTAAGAAGGAGCGAGCAGAGAGGATATAGATAAGGGACGTTAAGGCTACGTGCACTGACTAGGCTAGCAAAGTCTTGGGAGGAGTTTCACATCTCGACAGGATTACAGGTAGATACTGACATCTTATTTCCACATTCCGTCTGCGTATTGTCTTTCTCTCGCTCCGATTACCTCTTGTCCATCATTCACTATCAATAACCTTCACCTTCCAAACTAGAACATCCAGAAGTAACGAAGACACATGGGTTCCTTATTATACTCGCACTACTTCTCTATATCGGGGGATTCCCTCAATGTGGCTATTCACGTAGTCTCAACTACGGGCAAAATGATCAATGGCGATTATGCCAAAGTTGACCAAAGTAGATAGTCATTGGATAATATCTTTGTCAGGTGGTAGGTTGGCATTTCATTTATTTTTTCGAAATTTTGATGCCGGTTAAATTCATGAAGCAATAGTGATTAAAATTGAAACCATAAAATGAAAATGACCAAGGTTTGTCCAGAGTACAATAGGAACACTAAAGTCTAACAAGGTAGTTCTACCAAAATAAAAACAAAATAAAAATCCCCAGAAGAATAAATGCTTAATGTAAATACGATAATGACAAAGAAAAATTTTGTTTTTTTTTAATTCAAGTTAAAAAACAAAATATAAAATGTCCGTCACGCAGGAGCTGCCTAAACTAAGCAGATTTCCCACGTGACGTTTAACAATAGAGAAATCTGCCTACTAATAACGGCAGTAGTGGTAATGAATCTCTAAACCTATTCAAGAGGGACAAACAGTTACGAAAACGGCCGCCCTAGCTCTCGGTGGAAAGTCCCGAACGTAGGGACTCCTGCCGACCCCAAACACAATACAAATGCAAATATCTCGATTAATATTCAAGATACAGATGACATGTATAAAAAAATATTTATAGTAAATTTAATTTGCAATAAAATTAATTCTTTATAATTTTTTGATCCGACGCATAATAACGGAGATATTTCGAATTTTCAAAAATCCCTCCTCTAAACCCCCCCTCCCACTGGTCCGATTTCAGCCATTAATAAACTTGGTCTTCCTTTTTACATAAAACGATTAAATTCCAAGTTTGGTAACGATCAAACAAAAATTGCGACCACTAGAGCGTTAACAGACAAATATATATATCATTTTGAACGGACCTCATTTTCGTCAACTCCTGGGCAGGATCGATGGATATTTGAAGAAATTTTTTGAAACTCGCGTCATGAGTACGACCACAGTAGCTGATTTAAAAATAAATAATGCATATACCCACAAAGAATGGCTCAGGTTTAGCAATGTGAGTTAAGGGTTGATCTTGATGCATTTTATAAACCTAGGGTGGCGGATCGACTCTCAAGTATGCAGTAGGAATTTATTTAGTCACGAGCTTACTACATAGAATTTGTAGTCACATATCGAATAGATAATTTTGGTAACATGTAGATGATCCGTCCCTAAGGGTAAAGTGGACATAAATAAAATTAATGTATATGCAAACAAAGGCGTTTATTTGGTGTGGCCGATTCTAAGTCTCGAGAGGACTAACTTCTTCTCTCCCTGAGTTTCTGAAACTTGACTGGTCACATTCAAATAGTGTCCCTAATAGTTGGTAGTTTGTGGTCAGTCCTTGTGTTAGAACAGTCGGTTTGCCATGCATCTCAAATGAGGCGTTCTTTTTCTTGAAATGACTTCATATAATTCACCTATTTTTTCATATTCAAGTCTTATAGTATTTTTACAAAGTAGTCCTATTTGGGTAGCGTTTTAACGATAAAACCGATAGATTTCACTTTAAATACAAATAATTTATTTGTTCCGTTGTTTTATTATAATTTCAAAAAATAGTTTTGAACTCAATGTAACTCCATAGCGACATAGAAGTATGTTTTATTGGAAAGAGGTTTTTAACTTTTTTTCCTCCTAGTTTGGGACAAATTCTAGGCCCACTTTTTTTATGTGAATATGAATTTCAAAGCCTGGCGAACTGTAAAATATAGTGACTTCGAAAAACACAAATTAACTTTATTTCAACCAAGTAGTAATTTTTGGTAATTCTCAATAATAAGTCTAGTCTTTGCTAAAGTTAAATACAAATGGGAAAATGTAACAGATAAATTAGACTTTCGTCTGAACAGAATGAATGTATAAAGTGATGGATACACGGAATTCGGGGTGCGGCGATTGATGAAGTGGTTAGTGGGTTAAGACAAACAGCTGTTTGAAGGGCCGTCATGATCAGGTGTGGAAGTGTCTTTGTCACTTCGTCATTTGGATACTCCATCCCATCGTTTGCTCCTATCCGCGAATATTCTTTGATATTTCACAGCCAATAAAGTAGGGTAAATATAATTTTTTCCTGTCATTTGTGGATATATTTGAAAAAAAATCGTTATTTTTGTCATTTATTACTATAGCCACTTCAATCTTTATTTAGAGCATTCCTTGGTGATACCCTGATTAGCGAACGTCAGGGCTACAAATGTACATCGAACTGTGCTTGACTGATTGAGAAGAATGAATATTTGGGCAATCGGATTTGTAGCTTCCACGCTCAACATGTTGCATCAACTGGCTAAGCGTGATGACTGATCGGCAGTGGACGGATAGCCATTATTATCGATGGAAACGAACAAGGGATAAGACATTGAAGCTAGAGATATACGTAGGTTTCCTGTTTCCAACTGCATGAGACCGTCCAACAATAAAGTTTTTAGGAACAGTGGAAAGAATTAAACTTAGTTGTTAAGGTGTATACCAACTGTTGATATTAGCCAACTAGTTACAGAGTTATGCAGGATGTAGACAACAAGCTTGGGGTATTGTGTCTTTCGTCTTATGTAATTTACAAGATACACTGAACAGAATTGTATACTGTTTTCATTAATGATTTCAAGATGAAATCAGCTTTTTATTTTTATGAAAAACTATATTTTTTTACTGCAACTGGCGAAGGAGAGGGGGTTTACTTAGGAGCCAAAATATACATTCTTCATTATCTTCATCAGCACTGATTTTATGATAAACTGTAAAGACCAAACTATGTTTAAAATATATTTTCACTCCTTAACATTATTTTTATATTTATGATCTTCGAAATTTTCACTTGACTTGGTACAATTTTTTTATAAACCATAAACGTCGGAAAACACACCAAGATGATTACTTCAAACTTTCGGTCACCATCTCTTACTTCCGAGGTGTTACGGAAAATTGGTTTAACAAAAGTTATTAAGCTATTAATTCTAAGATGATGCAATCATTATGATTGGAAACTGATCAGTAAGTTTGTTGGTATTCATCCGATAGCGGCCCCATGCTTCACGCTTCAAACAATACTACTATATGATTGTAATTTGACGAAAATAAAGTGATTATTCAGTGCTTACGTAAATCCAATTTATATATTTAGATGGAGAAAACATTAATGTTTCGCATAATAACTATTTTAAAAATGTATTCGTCCAAATCCTGCTTTTTACTTCACGGGTATAACGATTCCATTGACTGTATTATGTGACGAAAAAATAGGGATCATAGCATAGGACAATAGAATCTTTAAACTAAATCTAAGGGATACCACTTCTAATTCAACCCATCACCAACAAATATATATAATATGTTCAGCATTCTTGTCAGTTACCTCTCTAGAGGTCACGGATTTGTTGGATCAGTATAAAACCCGATGTTAATTATTATTGATAAATAGTTTCAAGTAAAACTAAAGATGATGTTCGATAATGCCTGAAATCGCACGAGGAAAAATTCAAAATATTTCTTATATCATGCGTTGGATCGAATCAATCTTGTTGCAAATTTAATTTTCTCTATGTATTGTTCTGTAGATAGTTTTCTCCCTCGAATATTTACACAGATATGTGAAATTTTTATTGGTTCCAGAATTCAGTTAACCCCCAGTCCAGCAAATGGGATTTTCAGTTATCTGTAATTTTATCTCTGACCGTCTCACGTACATTTTAAAGTTAAGGTCACATAGGTTTCTTATTAGTGGGGAGATAGAACATCGAATATGAGATGACAAAATCGACGTACCACTCTAGTATGTGGGAAATTTGTATAATTTATGCATCATGGGCATTAAAAACCAGTATAAATTGTTCTTCATGGTGAATAATAGTAGTGAAGATGAATGTTTTTACTTCGAAACTTTTCGGATGAATTTTAATAATACATCTTGTGGAATACGTAAATTGTAATAAAGCTTTCAGAATAACACTATAGCTAGGAGGTAAGGATTCTTCTAAACTACTTTAGCATACGTTTAAAAATTATTTTAGAACATATAACAATGTTTCAAATGATCTTGATAAATTCATGTATAAAGTTTTAGAATTGAAATATTTAAAACTACTTTATGTCTAACTGTCTGAATATTAAATATCTTATTTTTTAAATTGATGAATATAAAGGAGAACTTGTCAACTTGCTTGAGCTCCCTAAATTAATGATCCTTTGTCATAGAATTGTTAAAGCGGTTTTTTTGTATATTTGCTGATGTGTGTGTAACGCCTGTGAGTTCACACACATACATCAATACCATCTGTTGGCGAGTCGAGTCAGCTGAGAGTGTCTTCAATCCAATTGTCCCTAAGACGTGAGCAATAATGAAGCAGAAACCTCTGCACAAAGGACTCTTTTTAGCGAATTCCTCTCTCTAACTGTCAAAGAGATTTAGACTCTGTCCCTTATAGCTATGCCTTTAATTTACTCCTGTAACTTTAAATACGGTCAGGGAAACACTGAGCTACAGATAATAATATTGTAATAAGTACTGAAATACGGTGAGAGCTCGACAAGGATGTAAACCAATTTGACAACGAAGTTATGCTTTGTTTTTCGGAAGTAAACGAAATCAGAGTATCCTTTGAAGATCTGTTATTTCTATAATAGCCATTAAGTAAGTTTTGGCTTTGAACGTTAATCCGTTGGAAGAAAATCACTAACTTTTAATATACAACCCCAACTAAAATAAAAGTCCAAAGATTTAAGTCTCATTTTTTTTTCCAAATAGATTACCATTTCTAAATAAATGATAGAAGGAATTTGTTACATATTTATAAACATAATATAATAACCCGGCTATAAAATATTCAAACGTTGTTTCTTTGGTCTGTACACCAGAAGGTCGTTATCGGCTAATTATCCGAAGTCCAACGCGAGTCAGACCAATAAGGGAAAAGAGCTACTTTAAAGTCATAAGGAAACTGACGAATGCTTTGAAAAAAAAATGTTGGGTTATGCGAGGAGATATGTTCATTAACAAAAAATGTTGGGCACATATATAAAACGAATTTTGCCTCAATAAAAGTAATACATTATTTACTATTATTTATTTAAATGTTGTAAAATTCATTATTATTGAAGAGCTAAAACAGACTACTATATCTAATATATAAAGAAAGTTATGTAGCACAAATCTAAGCTGCATCATGAAGAACAGATAACAACAACTCATTATAAATTTTAAAAAGTATTTATTTCGAGGTAATAGAGAATGAACGTCCGAAAATTTTGAATTACATCGAATATGAGGCACATCCTCAAAAGCTCTCTCTTGATAAAATAGTTTATAGCAGATGCCTGGACTATTTTCCTCAATGCTACACATCATTCAGACTGCCATGAGGACTCAAGAGATGATAGTGAGAATATCCATCACAGTATTTTTTTTTTTTTTTTATTTTTTTTTTTATCGGAGACCCAGCTTCTGTTCTTGATTGTGATAAGGTGGTGTGACCCACCGGGGGTGAGAATGGATAGTTCCCCTTCTACTGAACTATAGCTCCATTTTAAGGGAGATGGTGATAGTGATGTGGTGTAATGGAACTAAGAAGGTAGATGAGGTCCATTACACCCAGTCACTATTACCACCTCCCTTAAAATGGAACTATAGTTCAGTAGAAGGGGACCTATCCATTCTCACCCCCGGTGGGTCACACCACCTTTTCACAATCAAGAACAGAAGAGAGGTAAGGAGACACCTCTCTTATCCTGCCAGGTCTGAGCTAGTGAGATGCCAGTCGCCATACTGAAGACCAGATAGGGTTCGAGCAAAAGCAAGTTAGGAAGAGAAGTGACCTGAGACTTTTGGGCTCTGCCTTATATACTGCCCATCAGACAACAAAGCCGTCCGACTAAATGATATTCAATCGCATCTCACTCACAGACATTCTGATAACTCGCGCGTGAGAATTTTTCTCACACCACCTATTTCCCTCAAAAAAACTTTGTAAATAAAATATGTTCCAAAATAAAATTATATTTATTATAAACATCAAATACTAATATAAAATAATAACATTATTCAAAATTTATCGTACGGGTATTCTGTTTTGAGGAAACGTTATGTCAAGCAATTTAAAAAGCTACCTAACTAATTCCAAATTTTGTTCTCCACAAGAATGACATACAACAAAGGAATGCTCATTACAAACTGTTTTTCTATATGTTCGGCAATTCTTGTTTGACTTTTTGTTTTTTTCCTCGGACAATAGGCACAAAACTGCGACGGAGTACTAGAACCAGAACAAGTGGGATTTTCCTCAACAGCGATCCTCTTCATTTTGTTTCTTTCTAATAGGGGCATGTTGGTCAGTTGTGAACGGTTGATCAGGTGAGGTTTGATAAGTTCCAGAGCCAAAAAAGAGTTTTCGGTAAATCGCCAAAGCACTCGCTTGATGAGAACAACTCTCGCATTAAAAAAGAAAAAAACTTCCACCAGAACTCGCTTGATGAGAAAAACACTCACAATAAGACAAAAAAACGTTGCCCCAGAACTCGCACTGTGAGAAAAACACTCACACTCAACTTACTCCGGCTGATCAATTTTGTCCTGGCTACAGTCAGTTGATACTAATGATTGGGAGTCAAAGAAAGTGGTAAGAGAAGGCTATACGGTCTAGCTAGAGAGAGCAGCACTATCACCAAATACGTATAATAATAGATATAACTTTTTTCCTAGGGGTGTGAGTATTTTGCTCACGGCGCGAGGTCTAGAGGGTTAAATATGAAGCCACCATCTTTCCACATCATAACCTTACATGCTCATTTATTTTGAAGCCCTGCAACTGAGTTGTTATTAACGTTAGAATCACTTTTATAGATTTTAGAATCAAGTATACACGATTTCTTAAATTTATCAATATAAATTAATTAAATTATTTCATAAATATTTTTGGATTTATTTAGAGAATATAAAACTCAATGAGCTGTGTTTACCAAAATAAGGTATGTTTTGATTTATGATCACATTACATGACAGATATTAGAACTACTTTATAACAAAATTAAATGTTGTTATTTTTACAAAAATCACTTAGATATATTGTGAACAGTGAACTTTTTTCTCATTAGTAGAACCAAAACTTCCTAAATACGAAAGTACAAATTAAGCGAAAATTAAAAGTGACAGCAAAATCTACTTACGGAACAGTCACAGCCTAAGGCAAATATATAAGAGCTTTAATCGAAAGAAAAAGGAAGTAATAATTATTTTATTTTTTTAAGCACTCTGAATAGGGTTTAATTAAGGGGTTTCAAGGGGTAAGCAGCAATTTTCCACTCGTTTAGATTTCAGATTAATTTTTATCATATTCTCTTTTAAACTGGATTATCCTTCCTTGTCTCTGAAAGTAGTCATTGTTCATGATTCAAAAGGTCCATTACCTGAGTAAATTAACTCATTTTTCATCTAAATTACCTCATGTTCCATATAAATTACCTTCTTTTTATGTTGTAGTACCACGCAATACCAATAGTCAGTCAAATTAAAAAAAATCGTGTTTGCGTATATATATATATAAAATAATATGATCTTTAAAATATGCTTTTTAAGTACTAAATATAGGAATAATTACACATTGTATACTCTACTGGTTATGTGATAATTCCAGAAAAATATAATCGTTTTCATTATTTCTTGAAAAAGAGGTGTTTTTTTACTAGCGATATAAATATTTAAGCATTCCATTCTACGAAAGTACGATTAACTTAATATTTTTTTGTCCAGGCTTAAACTTATTAAAAAGTCTGTCACGCAGGGGCTGCGTTAACTAAGCAGATTTCCCACGTGAAGTTTAATAACAATAGATAAATCTACATACCGGTAACACAACAACAACGTGAATATTAAGTGAATAAATACAATCGATAATAAGAAACCTTCTGAGGGGAAGCATTTAAAATGTAAACAAACAGTTCTGCCAACTTCCTACCGGAAAGAAAAATGATTACTGTAATATATCTGAATATAACGTATTAATTTTGATTGAAAACTATTTACTATATCCAGTACTGTAATATATAGTGAATCAGAATAATTTTTAATTCAATCAATCAAATTTAATTAGTCCAAAAACTTAAGAAGGGGGTGGGGTCACCAGAACATATTTGCATGTATCTCGTTTAATAAATGTCTCTTGAAAACAATATTTTGTATTTAAGCTTGGAATGGTGTGGTTTATTACATAACAAAGTATTGTTTATGTGACATAAGTAGAAGTGGTGGTTTGATGAAGCCTGAAAACTGAAAAATGCAAATAACTAGTTTAATATTCAAGATAGGGAATAAATGCATATATCGATATTTATAGTACATTTAATTTGCTATAAGATTCCATACATTTTTTCGATCCCACGTGTAGTAATGGAGATATTTCGAGTTTTCAAAATTCTCGATTTCAGCTATAATCGAACTTGATCTTTCTTTTTACATAAAACGACTAAATATAGAGTTTGGTAACGATTAAACAATAATTGCGACCGCTAGACAGACAAATATATATATATAATTTTGAACGGACCTCATTTTCGTCATCTCCTGGGTAGGATTGATGGACATTTGAAGAAAAATTTCGAAAATGGCGT
This sequence comes from Riptortus pedestris, assembly GCA_019009955.1. Classification (NCBI taxonomy): domain Eukaryota; kingdom Metazoa; phylum Arthropoda; class Insecta; order Hemiptera; family Alydidae; genus Riptortus; species Riptortus pedestris. The sequence goes on along the minus strand of CM032228.1, from coordinate 205,003,541 downwards.
CATGAGTACGACCTCAATAGCTGATTTCCCTTGAGGGAAATATTATAGTAGTTAATCATTAACAAATGTGTAAAATAAAAAATTGAAAAAGAAAGTAGATTAGTTAATGGTTAAATGCAATGATTAAAGACACATACATGTAAAATATTGCACAGTGGCCATAAAAAGTGGCACAAAAAATAACTATTTATTTATTTAACTATGTAGATTATAATGTTACATTTTCACAGTTTGTTATATCTGAATGATACTTACTATCTTTTCTGAGGTTACAACCTTATTTTGGACCTCAAGCTTATTTTGGCAACCATCACTTTAAATTGAGCGAAGCTCGCCTTGCACCTATCAAGTGAGATATTCCCTTGAAACTCGGTTCTGATGCAGTAGAATGAATATTTGCGAGTAGAGATAGAAATTTCATGGATATTCCAAATATATATTGACTTACTACGTTGTGGTGTTTTAATTCAAATAAAAAATAGTTGGTATCGCAGGGGTTCGATCACTGAGTTAACTACGCAGATATCTCAAGTGCTGGTATGCTTCCTAAGTAAAAATCCGACGATCAGAAGTGGAGCATAACTGAAGGTTAATACAAAGATAGTACGAATAACTAGTTTAATATTTACCAAACTATTAGGAAGAGGGAGGATTTAGAGGTGGGGGAACGAAAATAGGAATTAAGTTATTAAGAGTCGGATCGAAGAATGTAATCTAACCAATCTTATTGAATGTTTAAATTTGTAGAATTGTTGATTTATCAGTTTGTTTTTACAATAATAACGTTACGGAACATCATACTTCAAACTACAATACAACGCATTGTTTATTTCATTATTAAAAGTGAGATAAAAAATTATTGAATAAACAATTTTGATGTTGTCAATGTTCTACATTTAGTGTTCTATACATTTTGTTTCTCTCTAACTCGAGTATTAATGGACAAATATTTGCATTTTTAGTTGACAGTCTTCAGTAAACCACTCCTTCTAATGTTATTTTTACTTAGAGAACCAGGTTTATTAAATAGTCCACTTCAAGTTTGAAATTCATGTCATATTTAGAAGAAAGGCTTCTTATTACAGGTATAACAAATACTAAAACGATTGTCCGTTTTTTAGAACATTACCATGTTGAAAATCTGCTTAGTTAGCAGAGGCCTTGCGCGACTGACTTCTTAAATTTTAATGAAGGTTTTTCAAAAGTTTATGTAAACATCCCACATCGCGAAAAGTAACTATAGATCCATACCATGTCCAAAAAAATGTTAGCGAATTAGTACAAGTTGTCATAGTAGATTCAGATGTATGATTATGAAGAATCTATTGTTAATCTGTTTGAATGGGAAGAGTTAAATTAGATTTATAAATGAACTGAAGAATGAATGGCCACTTGGTACAAGTGGATAGATTTAATAATTGTCACCAATTCAGGTGTATTTATTCATTCCAATTGTTAAAATTGGTTTATCATATTTGATTGACCGAATACAAACAATCGTTTATTAAATATTTGTTTAATAAACTTCTCCAAAAGCTTGATTCTTCTATTGCTCTGATAAACTAAATTCAATTTACTTCTTTGAATGTCTAGCACTTTTTATTGTATCTTGTGGACTGACGGTGACATTGTTTAAGTTAATCATATGATTTTCTAAATAAGTTCCAAATAGTTAATCATTGAATTTTGCGAATTTTAACGTCGATTTCCAATTGAAATAATGAATCATTAATATTTATTATATAAATAACCACAAAATTTAGTAAGGATAGCATTATAATGTTATTCTGGGTAAACATAAATAAATAAAAAAAATAACATTAGGGCCTTGTTGAATACAATTCTATATGTCCCCCACCACTTTACTCCGCATATAATAACAAGAACATTGCTGAATATTTATTCTGTATATAAAATCAAAAGAGAGAATGTTAAACCAAAAATTATTATTGTCGCATACTCAATAATCTCTCCCCAAGAGTCCAACATACCCTACCCTAGGCCAATCTGTTTTTGGAATAACTGGTCTGTAAATGGACTACAAGAGTATTTTTTGTTTGTATATTTAAATCCTTTTTCCAAAGATCTGCCCAATCTAGAGGTTACGAATCCATGCTAAGAAAGAGACCGCGATTTTTTGCTACTGCTAATGACATTAAAACGTTTCTTACGCAGGTGCTTCGTAAACTAAGGAGGCTTTACATTTAGAGAATGACACACTAGTGATTACATCTCACTTTATATTCTCTAGTTTTAACCAAAAATTCGATAAGTAGAAGAGAGTGTTCACGGAAAGGTGAAAACAACAAAGTACAAATAACCGACTTAATATATTAGGTAAGAAGAAATATAAAGAACAAAATTAATTGTTTAACAAGATGGTTGTATACTAATTTTTGATCTAACATCCATGATTCCTTTAATCCAAAATTTTGGAATTTCAAATTCCACTCCCTCGAAACCCCCCACTTCAGTACCACGACCGTATTAAGCCATTAACTAATAAAATCTTGAGTATTGAAACTGCTAAATAACGAGATTGGTATGGATCAAATAAACATTTTCGGGTCAAGAAAATCTTAAATGATGACGTCATCACCATACCTACATAGGTCCATTGAAAACGATGTTCGATAGTTTTAGATTGGGGTAAGATATTTCATGATATATGGGTTTATTGTTAACTCCCGGAGACTAGAAATCGGGGTTTGCTGAGGAAGTAAATTAAAAATTCCCAAAATCTCGGTTAATATTCAAGAAACGGGAACGTCAGGAATGCATTTATAGGTCATTAAATATAATTTAATATAATATAATAATATAATATAATTTATAGCAATAAGATTAGTTAAATGCATTTTCCCGTTCCGGCGTATAGTAACAGAGATAATACAAATTTTCAAAGTTCCTGTCTTACCCCCCCCCCCTCCTTGGTCCGATTTCAGCCAAACAATGATCCATTAGTTTTACATAAAAGATTTAAATATTGAATTTGGACATGATCAAACAAAAATTGTGACTGCTATTGCGGTAATTGACGAGTACGTAATTTTTATTGGTCTTCTTTTTCGTCATCTCCTGGGTAGCGTCGATGAACATTTTTTTTTTCTGTAATCGTTGAATAATGGTAACATTACTAAACTGAAATGAGTGAAGAAAGTGAAACATTTTGCAATAGAGTGAAGAAAGTAATCACTTTCTTCACAAGTGAAGAAAGTGAATTGCCTTCTTAATTAGTAATAAGTATAAATTAAAAAATAATTTGAAGTTGGAAATTAAATGCTTTTAAATGTTTCTTAACATTGTAAAAATTTATTTTAACAAAATAAATTGAAATGTGAATGAATTATTGGTGGAAATAATCAATATATTTTAAAATTTAAATATAATAATAATTACCTTGTTTATAACCTGCACTTGTTTATAACCTACTTCACAATCATCACTAGTTGTTTTATAACTATGCTTATAACCTTTCACAACCATGCTTATAACCTACCAAAAACATACCATAACCTTCACAACATCCTAATTTTGTTCATATTCTGGTTAGATCTGATCATGTATTACACGATTACAGAAAAAAATTAATATTACACTCGTGACGAAAGTAGAATTTACAACTCTCGTGAAATTACCATACTCGCTTCGCTCTTGTGGGTAAACGTTTCACTCGAGTTGTAAAATGATCTACTTTCGTCACTTGTATAATAAATAACTATTTTTTCGAAAATAAGGGTAACCTTCTAAAACTATATGGCACGTCTTATAATAACAAAGTAATACTGCAATGACTAAAAAAAACTGGGACCTATTTGTCTATAATTAAAAGAAATGTTCTCCACTGGAAGTCAGTTAACCTCAATTTTGGTTGTTGATTATTCGATTACCTATTGTCATTTATGAAAGTAAAAAGGGGGTTGTCAAAAACTGTGATTCATAATACAAAATTTAATTCACCGATAACCGACCTTCATCGATTATTATTGAGATAAAAGGTTAACTTATTAATTCATAGTCTATTGATAACGAAACGCCCTCTATAATTACTCCATTACTAATTGTTTTGAAACATTAATTAGTTATTGATAACGTAAATTAATTCTGGAATGGTCTTGATATATGTTTAATTAAGGCCAAATTATAGTGCATTATTTATCTTGTTTGTTAATATATAGCAACGCTCTGAAATGGGTTTATAATAGTTTCACAAAACTGCTCAACAATTTCGACATTATTACAGCAAGGGCTTGATGTTAAATACTCGCAAAACATTTCTCGAAACAGAAAAAAAGATGTGTTATTATTCAAGTCCACATTTTGGCACTACGGCTCAATAAGAACTATTATCTACAGGTAAGAAGTTCATTCAAGATAACGAAGGAGGGGGGGGGGTGGATAAGGATTTTATTTAGTGCGTTCATCATAAATTAACTTCCCATTGTCTACGGTGGAATTACACATACAACTCTAGGTTTTTTAGTACATTTAGACTAAAGACTTACCTCACACAGCTAACGAAGCCCCTAAAAAAATGAGATTAACTAAGTCTTTTATATAAATTTCGTAAAGATTTCAATGGAAATGTTCAATAACACCCTAGTATACAATCTTCATATCTTTAAGTTTCGTCTAAACGCCTACATTAAAGAAGTATTACACAGCAGTAAGCCTAGAATAGATCGTCTTATATATGTGTGTGTGTGTGTGTGTGTGTATATATATATATATATATATATATATATATATATATATATATATATATATAAAAAAAAATTTAATATATCGTTTTTGTGAGTGAAAAACAACAACAAAAAATATAGACCTACTTAAAACAAGAAAAGGTAGGGCGTGAATAATACAGTGGGTTTTGACTATTATTAGAAATATAAATTAGTGAATGAAAAAAACATCGAGACATTCAAAAAAGTTGAATATTTACATTAAAATCTCTGGATTTATTGATGGAATCTCAGAAAATTATTGCTGAAAATAGCTTCTAGAGTGTTTTGATTGTTTGTTAAGTAAATATTTTTTTAAATTTATCTGTGGATGCAACTGCAATTACTCAAATAAAATTTCATGTTAGATGGTGACAGACATCAAATCGGCACTTGTGACATTGAAAATAGGTAAGAATTTGGCCACCACTTTAACGCTAAAACTAAGCGAAACAAAAATACAAGTTCTCTTTATTGATCATTAATAATTAAAACTAAATTGTTTGGGAATAATTAATGTCGCATCTGAAGGGTCTCGATAATTGCTATAACTTTGGTCCATTACAATTTTGCGATGTCTAACGGTTTAAAAGTTATTTCAATTGTTGCTCGCAAAAATGGGGCACCTTGTATAATATATATCTGCGGTATGGAATGTGAAAAGTGGTTAAATCTCAGAATAAGAGATAATAAACTGTTTCTCGTCCTCTATGTAAATCCTTTTTTATGTTTCCCTTTTAAATATTACCTACCATACATTAGTGGCGTATCTCTAATTTTTATCGCGTAATCCTATCTCTTATTTTACCAAAGCTTTACCTTCAGGATATTACACCATATGTTTTCCTTTATTACAGTATGAACACTTTATTTTGCTACACCGATACCTTGAGTAGAGTTTAGATATCTTCGGGCTCACCAACTTCACACGTAATATTATTGAGAACAACATATTATAAGATGTGCCACTCGTTGTTGAAATAAAAGCAATTTTCTGCCCAAATATAAAGACTAGATCAACATAAACACTGAATAAACCTTCATTTTCTACTCTGAACTTCGAATCCAATTTTATTGGAGAACACGCATGCACATACGCAGATGATATATATATATATATATATATATATACATATAATTTCCCTTAGACATATAAAGATTGCATTAACCTATCTCATAATATGAATCAATTCTGATCAGGTAGTCTGTTAAATTATCAGTCAAGTAAGAGGTATGATGCAGCTGAACTCAATTCATTACATGTTTTTCTAATTATAAAAAATGTCTGGTATGGTTGTATTTATGTTTTAATTTCGAAATAACCCATCCCTCACATAGTACAATGACAATTTCAATGCCCTGTACACATGCACAACAAAATGTGTTCTCTTCTGTACTGGCATTGCCAAGTAACGCTTCGATGACAGGAAGTAAACATTTTTATGATATTTTTTGTATATAAGAAAATATTCTACGCCTAACTTATACTTAACTTCTTCGATAAAACCAATGGCAACTAAGATACGCTAATATATGATTTTATTAGTGATCCGAAATCTCTTGGAAGTAGTAAACTAAATAAATTCAAAGGACATGTTTACTACTTTCACTTTCTTAATAGGTGTACAAAATACTTCTCGAATCTATTAACTACCAACCAATTATCACCGACAAAGTTCTTTTAACTTTTGTATTATAGCTAATGAAGGACCTCGTATAATGCCGGGCTATATAAGTCATAAATCTCTTCCACAATGCTTTACTATAAGTGCTTAGCGCACACACTCAGAGATCTTCAGAGCAACATACAAAACAAGAAAAACACAATATAACGTGGTTTCCAATAACTAATAAAAGAGAGAACAATGAGGTTCTATCTAGTGACGGGAGATTGGAGTACAAACCTTTGAAATTTACTTTTCTATTCTAAAAGAAATGTATTCAAACACACAAGTTACTCTTTACAATGAACATACAGCCCACCTTGATTCTTGAGATATTGAACTCCATTGAAAACATTCAAGTTGCTTCGTCACGGAGAAGCTGGTTTTTCGTAGATGCCAAGAATTCGACAAAAAAAGAATACATAGAAAGAAATTTTGAATCCACTCATAGTCAAGGAGTAATTTGGAATTTTCGATTTCCAACTCTCTCACCAACCCCCCCCCCCCCCAATTTGGGAAACCCGGTTAGCTATGTGTGTTTAGATGTTGGTAATAATATCACTTAGTACAAATACAGTCCTGAGTGCGATTAACTCCTGGGCGATGCGAATTTATTTAGTTACGAACTCATTAAATAAAATCCTTAATCCCATCATAACTAGAAAAGGGCGGTAACCTAAACGGGGAATACCCGTCCCAATTAGCTTTAGTAGTACAAAATGGACGTCAAGAAAATAACATTCATTGGTATATCGAAATTTGCGACAGCTAAAAAGCAAAGGGACAAACAATCTATAGACGGATAAATATAGAGATGCATTTATACATTATATTACATTGATAATATTTTAAAATTCAACTGACTTATTTACGCACTCGTTTTCTATAACTTGTAAAGATGTGAAGGACTTTTCGCAGCAATGTCAAGTGAGTGATAACCATTCATGCATTTTACTTCTTGCCGTAAGCCTACTTATCCATAGACTCCCCCCCCCTCCTTCAGCCAATAAATATCTATATTGGCTTACAGCAGAAGCGATAAATCGAGCTCGCTGTAAGACGTAGCATAAGTGGGGAGAAATAAAAATCTCAATCCTAGAATTTCCCTTAAATGTGTATACCAAATATATTTTCATTCATCGACTGCATTTCTGTATGTCGGCATGAAACAGTGTTCACCATGAATGAAGAGTTGATGTTAGGTTTGCGTGATGGGAATAGGTTCCCGTTACAGCCATGGTGGTCCTACCCTGAAAATGTCCAAGATGCTGAGTGTCACGCAAAGGGAGGGGAACACTAAAAGGATTCCTCGGGGACAACGAAAATTTAGCATTGTAATTAATTACTGCTTTAAATTAAAATAATACCGAGGAACTATCGGCCATAATGCATAAATTTCCTCTCTTTTCCATTAAAATGCATAAATTGATTGACAATAAATATACCAATTTGTATAAATAAGTTATTTATTCAGAGCAAAGAATAACATCCATTATACACAAAAAAAATCATTGAATAATCAATTTCCGACTTATATTCCAATGGATAACCTCGTCGACGTGCAATGCATGCATATATAAAATTAACTGTATTTATGCTTTTCTGGCATTAAAATGATTTAGTATATAAAAGATATCTGACTCTTAAAGGTCAGAGTTAATTTAAGGAAGTATTTAGCTGGCTCTATCATGAACTTGAGGCAGCATGACCAACGTTCCTTGGTTGCTGAAGATCTAGTGATTAACTTGATGGACACTTCATGACAAACAAGGACACACCCACTTCTAGACATTGCAGCGAAACTTTGACAGTAAATCACATATTGACTGACTCTTGACTAAAAGACGCTTTAGACACTCCGCTTAACTTGCGGGAACTATTGACAGCTGGTAGCAATTACATAGACATGATCCTAACACATTAAAAAAAAATGTGCGTCACGCAGAGACTGCTAAGCAGATTTCCCACGTGCGTCAGATATTTGCATTTACCTGAAAACTTAAAAGTTCATTGAGAACAATGATTGGTATTTAGGATCTAAATCTTAAATAAGATTGGATATATACAATTTTTCAATCCAACGCATAATAAAGGAGATATTAAGAAATTTCGAAATCTTCCACTAACTCCCTCCCCTCGTAAAAGTTTAGCCATTA